>CAJUYI010004191.1:0-15403 GCA_910591695.1 Galerucella pusilla
ATATATATATATATATATATATATATATATATGTTATATTCACAAAACCACGTTTGGGTTTTTAAAAATGATTTTTATTTGAATAACACTTGAGATACAATAATATGATGAAAATAGAAAATTAAGTAATCAAGAATAAAATTGTAACTAACTGGATTGCATTAGATAAATCTAATTTATAAGTTTTTTAATAAAACGTCAGCGTTAATTTTTATGTAAAATGCAATCTAGCGTCGTTCCCATGAAAATAGAGAAGTTGTTATCACCTTGTAATATGACATCGGTGTAACTCAAACGTCAGCAATATTTCGTATATAACAACTCCCCCATAAAATAAAATTGCTGGTAAATAAACAGCAATTTGAAAATAATAAAAATGAGAAATACAAAATTTATAAAAGTAAAGAATACAAAATTCATAAAAGGTAAAAATTACAAGATTAATAGAATTACAAAATTATAAGGGTATAGCTTGATTAACAACTTCTGATTCAATTTCTTCGGGTGCGTCGAGCTTGGGTCTTCTTTTGGGAAGGATATTTTGAAGTCCGATAAAAACGTTATTTGATTTTTCAGAAATAGGCTCTTCTGTTGGTTTCCTGACTCTAATATTTCTAAATTTGTAACATGTGTAAAGAACAATTAATAAGGCAATGAGTGCAATCGTAAAATAAAAGAACCAAGAGATATTTTTCTCGACAAACGGTTTGTTTATAAGTTCATCTAAATCTCTAGAATATTGGTCTAATTTATTTTTTGTTACTTGTAGATCGTTCGCGTTAATGTTATTTAAATCTAGTTTTTCCAATTTTGGTATTTCTAAATTATTTGGTACACTTTGGCAGCAATTGTAGTCAATTACTACTGGGTGAGGTTCATGAGATATATTAATAGTTTTCTTAGCGTTGGCTTGTATTTTGGTTATACCGACAAAACCGAAGCACTCCGAAAATAATTGTAGAATAGAGTTTTTATTTATAGTTAATGTTTCTGTTTTTCTGTTCGGACAGTAAATAGTCGCACGTACCGGTTCAGCAATTAACACTAGCCACATGTTTTCTTCAAGTTTTTGTACATTGTAACCTTGTCCGTTAACCACCGCACTTTTACAGTTTTCTGGAAATGTCTTATATTGTTTTAGTAAACGGGCCTCGCACATTGCGTTATCGTCTATAGGATAAGCGTAAATATCGCGGCACAACTTTTGATTCGTCGATAGTTGCTTGCATCCTTGTAGATTATCGATGGGTATATAAGTTAAAGAATCATCCTCTCGCGCTAGGTATTTTTGAGAAAATGATAAAATATGGTGAAGTCCAGTTCTATTATCATATATTGGAATTGGATATAAGTGATATAAAGTAAATACTTGTCATTCAATAAGGGGAATTTTGAGAACGAAAACAAGATCTGAATTTGTTTGATATGCTTCAAGATTAATTATTTCTAGGTATTGTGAAACTGTTGAATATTTTATTGGTAATGGTAAACTTTTTCTTACGGTATTCTCAGATATTTGTTTAAGAGCAGTAATCAAATTTTCGGGTTCAATTATAGAAGTATGAATGATTTGAAGCTGTGCAAATGTTATTGAATTTAAAATATCGTTAATACTACTTTCAAGATACGCGTAACTCTCCATTAGTTTTTCACAAATTTCAAAGAATTGTAATTTTGCTTCGATTAAGGATATATCATTAGTAGCTTGTTGAATAGTGGTTTCGATTTTGGTTATATCTGAATTAAATACTTTTTCGTCTATTTTAAATTGTTCTCTAGTGTTATTAAAGTCTGTTATCACTGTACTTGTTACTGATAATTGATTTTTTAATAAATTTTCTAGCTGATTTTGGTCTGTTTTCAGTTTATTGATACAGTCTGTGAAATATTCACCGTCAGAGGCATCTAGGTTACCGGTAATTGATTTGAATATACTACCGATACCATTGATAATCCTCGTTTTTGTCTTTTCACATCAAAAGATATTTCGTTGAACTTTTGACTAGTAGATTTCGAAATTTGTTGTAATAATGCCAAATGGGATTTTACTTCTGACTTAAAGGATGTTATGAAATGAGAATTTGACGCGAAAGTATTATGAATTGTTTCTAGGATTCTATTGTTTTTTTCAAAGGTTTGCTTAAATGCTGATATGTTTTTATGTACTAATAATGTCCACTCGTCATTCGAGACAATAAGTTTAGTTTCGTCGTGATAGTAGATTCCAATCGTATTGTTAATAGGCTCAATTTTATATTGACATGCTGCTGTTCCGATCAGCAGCAGGAATCTGAAAATAAATTAATTTTCAGTGTAAGGTTTCATGAGATCAAAATTTATTTTAGACTGATAATTTGTTTCCAAATTTAATACTGTTGCAGAATTTTTATGTATTTCTAGTATTTCGAATGGGCCTTTAAACTTATTTCCCAATTTGTTTTTAATTTGAGTTTCCTTTACGTAGACTTTGTCACCTATTTTATATTCTGGTTGATTTTTAGGGACATGTCTATCAAATCTAATTTTAGCCTTTTCTTTTTGTTTTGAGGTGTTTTCTCTTGCTATTTTGTAATAGTAAGAGATACGGTTGTTTAAATCTCTGATATATTTGGTAATCAATTCTTGTTCGTTATACAACTTTTCAGGGGGTCTAGAGGACGTATGTCCAAATACGAGTTCGTATGGCGTAAATCCGTGCGTTTTGTTTACCGAATTATTGTGAGCAACAATTGCATAAGGTAAAATACTAAAGGGGTGTTCATTTGGGTGATCCGCTAGATGCACACGGATCATTTCTAATAAGGTAGCGTGTAGTCTTTCTAAAGACCCATTACTCTATGGATGCCCGACACTTGAATATGTCAACTTAATATCGAACATCTTACAAAGATCTTTCATCAAACTATTATTAAATTCGAGTCCAGCGTCGCAATGGATGCGAAGTGGTGCACCAAAATGTTGGAAATAAACTAATAGTCCATTAACAACCGATTTGGCAGTTTTATCCGCAAGGGGGTATGCTTGAGAAAATTTTGTTAGCTCGTCCCTTATCGTGAGGGCGTAATTTCGTTGGGGTACCTCTAAAATATCAACGTTTATACGTTCGAAAGGTGTTTTAGGTGTTTCAGTTATAACTAGGGGACTGTCTAAGTTTTTACGACAAACTTTTGCCTCTTGACATGCGCGACATGACTTAATATAATTTTCGACATTTCTATTGAGACCTGCCCAATTATATTTTTGTCGTATTCGTCTAATTGTTTCATTAATTCCGCGATGAAGGTGGCTTTTGCCATTATGGAAATGATCTAGAATAATCGGTATCTGATTCTTATCTGGTTCTTTAGTAATATTTTGACAAACTGTGAATTTTACATCAATTTCTGAAAGTAAAAACGATAATGTCTCTAATATTGGCAGTTCAGGATTATTCTCAATCGCATATTTTTCAGAAGGTTTAAATAAATTACGATTTCTGTAAATCGCTACAAATAAATGTTCAGAACTACTTGTTGGTTCTAATGGTAAAGGTATAATCAAATATTTTCTATTTTTCACAGATTTACTACTTAGTACATTAATTTTTCCGTAAGAAAAATCGGGGTTTTCTTCAAATATGTCGTCTATTATTTTTTCGTGAAAATCTTGTAAATTATCTTTTTGAAAGAAAGTCAAAATGTTTTTATTCTGCTTGTCTAGTAACTGAATGTTAGAATATTCTATTTTAGAATAATCAATCAATGATTTTGTTTTATATAGTTCGACAAATCTTAGAAATTCCTTTTCTGCTACATTCCAGTCAATTTCTATTTCATTTTCATCCAACTCTTTAGATGGCCCTGCATGCTCGAGAGTAGGATAGATTGAGTAGGGTATAGGTTTGAAATTTTCTAATTTTGATTTAAAGGAAACAAAATCTTTTACGTAATTAATTTTTATACGCGAAAGTGCATCGGCGTTCTTATTAGATTTTTCAGATTTGAATTCAATTTGGTAGTCGTATTCCTCTAATTTGAGGCGCCATCGTGCCAGGCGACTGCCAGGGTCTTTTATCGAAAATAACCACGTAAGTGGTCGGTGATCTGTTATGAGCGTGAATTTTCGACCATACAAATATGGTCTAAAATGTTTCACCGCCCACACAATTGCCAGAAGTTCTCTCTCTATTGTGGAGTACTTCGTTTCAGCTTTACACAAGGTTCTAGACGCATAGGCAATTGGTAGATCTTTGCCTATTGGCCCTTGTGATAGAACAGCGCCGATCGCAAATGCGCTAGCATCGGTAGTTAGAAGAAATGGTTCTTCAAAGTTTGGATATATTAAAATTGGAGTAGAAGTCAGGGCGTTTTTCAATTCTTGGAATGATTTTTGACATTCAGAGTCAAAATTAAAAGGAACGTCTTTTTGTAAAAGTACTGTCATTGGTTTTGAAATCTTTGCAAAATTCGCAATAAATCTCCTGTAATAACCAGCGAGACCTAAAAAGGATTTAATTTCTTTTTGATTCGTTGGTTGGGGAAAATTCTTGACACATTCAATCTTAGCAGGGAATGGTTTAACACCCTTTTCTGTGATCAAATGTCCAAGGTATGCGACTTCTTTCCTTAAGAACTCACACTTGTCTGGTTGTAGTTTTAAATTTGCATTTTGAAGTCTTTTGAACACGTCCGTTAAGCGGGTAATGTGCTCTTGTATCGTTGGGGAATAAACGATGATGTCGTCCATGTAGACAAGGCATCTCTCGTTTTGGATTCCAGCAAGGACATTGTCCATTACTCTTTGGAATATCGAAGGGGCATTCTTTAAACCGTACGGCATTCTGAGAAATTCGAAATGGCCGTTTTCGACTGTAAAAGCTGTCTTGGGTATGTCTTCAGGAGTTATTTCAATTTGATGAAATCCTGAAGCAAGATCTAATGTCGTAAAATACTGACACCTACCTAGCTGGTCGAGTATATCACCAATATTTGGCAACGGATATTTGTCATCAACAGTGACTTCATTCAGTTTCCTGTAATCTACTACCACGCGCCATTTTTGTTTACCGGACGCGTCGAGTTTCTTAGGTACCACCCATACTGGTGATGACCATGGAGAATTACTAGGCTGAATGATTTTTTGTGAAAGCATCTTATTGATCTGGTCTTTCACCTCTTGTTTATGAATTTGGGGGTAACGATAAGATTTTACATAAGTTGGTTTTGCATTCTGGGTATCAATACTATGTTTTATTTCGTTAGTAAATGTCAACGGATCTCCTTCTAAATAGAATATATCAGCGAAATCAATACAAAGTTGAGTGATCAAGTCTCGTTCTTCTTCGTTAAGATGATCAAGTCTTAATTGATTTTTTATTTCTAAACTTCTATCCGTGCACCTTTCTTGAGTACTAAGTTGAATATTATTTACAGAATTTGTTTCATATCGTTCTAAAGTTAATTTCGAAAATGTAACAGTTTTAGGAATTGCATTAACGTTTAATATTGAAACTAGGAATTCTCCATTTTCGTTTATTTTAACCAAAGCGTTTGGCAACTTAACTTTCTCTACTTCTTGAGCTACCAGTATAGCATCAGTATTAGTTAAATCACATTTAAGTTTGAAAATTTGTTCAGTTCTAGGTTCGATAGAAATTTCATTTTTGTAAATTTGTGGAAACTGGTTTTCAATTGGAATATCAGTAATTTCATTATCAGTTACTTTATATAAAGGTAGAATTTTAAAATCAGTAATAAGTTGTTTGTTTTTTAAGTCGACTATGCAATTATAATGTTCTAAAAAATCTGAGCCTAGTAGTCCTTCAAAATCAATATCTAGATTGCAAATAAATACTTTGTGTGGATTATTAGATGTAAACGGAATTAGTACTGATTCGTTGACTCTAATTTTTTGGTTAGTTATACCTTGAATAATAACATTTTCAGGGGATCGATTTTTATAATTTTGGCAAGTTTGTGGTTTGAAAATTGATAAACCTGCACCTGTATCAATTAGAATTTTGAATTTGTTTGTTGCGTCTTTAATATAATAAAGATTTTTTGAATTAACAGGCAATGCATTTTTTATAGGAATATTTGTTCGGGGCAATTGGGTTCTGGACAATTCAAACTGATAGTTTGAATCTGTTGACTGAGATCTGAGGTCGATAGATGATTTTCTACGGAATCTGGTGGTCTCGTTTGCAAGGGACCTTGTTGAAAATCCTGATAGAAGGTATGATTTGGATTTAAGAGGTTATCTGAATTAAAATTATAAATATTTTCACTGTCGAGGTTAAAATTATCTTCCCCAACATAGTTATAGTTAGCAATTTCGGATTCATTTATATTGCAAGTACTATCTTCTAATGCAAGGGCACTATTACCAGTATAATAGTCTTCTTCTATTCCACTATTAACAGTATAATAGTCAGGGGAATTAGGGTTCATTTCTTGGTAGTGTTCTTTATATTCAAGTTCGTTTTCAAAGTATTGGTCTGGATTTTCGAGATAGTTTTGACTATCATCAGTATAATAGTCATAGTTACTTTCAGGGTCATTTTGATTAAAATGAAGGGTTCTTTGTTGATTGAAATTATTATTGGGTTGATTTCCCGGTCTTTGAGGTGTAAGATTCGGATTTTGTCTAATTACGGAGGGACGATTTTGATTTTGGAATTGTAAATTTGACCTCTGCTGAAAGTTTTGGTTTTGTTGATTATTTTGAAATTGTGGGTTTGGCCTTTGATGGAAGTTTTGAGAAGGTTGATTATGTGAATTATAGGCTTGGTTTGGTCTCAAATAACCGTTTGGTGGGCCTTGAGACTGTCTTTCACGAGTGAGGCACTCGTTTATAGTATTTCCTGTTCTTTCACAAAAATTACACTGTTTGGTTGAGATCTGGTTGGGTTTACGTAAAGGTAAATTATTTGGAACGCGATTATTTTGAATTTTGTGATTTTCAAAATAGGTTAATTGAAGTTCCCTTTTGATTCGTGAAATAGCTGATAAGACATTTGAAGGATTACTAGCCCTAACAATTTGACCGATTTTTGGATCTAGTCCAGTTAATAAAGTATTTAGAGTTAATGATTCTATAAGACGAGTTTGTGCAAATTTTTGATCTACGCTTAAAAGTTGTTGTTTACTTATAGCTGAGTACATTTTTGCTTCTAAGGTTTGCAATCGTGAAACAAACATTAAAGGTGATTCATTTGATAGTTGTTTCATTCTTTGAAGATCTTGGATTAGTGAATTCAAGTCGCGAGAATCTCCAAAATTGGAATCTAAAAGAGTTTTAATTTCTTCCCAGTTCAAAGGGTCGCGGGAGTTGACGAGTTCGGCAGCTCGCCCTTTGAGTTTATTTTTTATATGAAGAGTTAAGAGTACTCTTTGATCATTGTCGGCCATTCTAAAAGCCGTTTTACAAGCATTAATAAAGGTATTTAAGAAAATTTGATTACCGTCATAATCCGGAATAATGGAAAATATTTCGGATAATTTATAAGGCTCAACATGAGGTATTTGATTAGTTTGAGCGATGTTACGTTTTTTTGTTGGTCTAAACCTTTAGCATAATAGACAACGTTCATGTAGTTTTGTTCATAATTAAGTAAACATTCCTACCTTAAAGTTAAGTTAAAGTAGCTTTTAAGTCCCCAATTTTTAGTTTTATTGGTAACTAATCGATTCAATTCCATAGTAGTCAATTCATACCTCTCCAATTTTATCAATATGAATAGAAAATATCGACTCTCAATAGAATTACTTTCATTAGCCATTTAGTAAACAACGTTCCGAACAGCTGATCCTACTTCTGTCACCCGCATAATGATTCTTCTTTTACGAACTTTCAGGGGACTGTGGTCCGATACGCAAAGTTATCTATGGTCGTGGTATTCGTGGGTAAATAGTATAGTGTAACATTTCGTCAATAGTTATAGGAAACTTGGGGATAGTGTAGGATAGGGTTTAATTTGTGTTTGGACAATAGATGTAAGTACGGGATTTTAGTACGCTATGATCAGGTAATTCATACCCGAGATCGCGGAACATGTCTGCTCCGTACAGCTCGAATGAGGGTGACCCTCGAACAGAGTTTTGTTCTGACAGTTGTCGAAAATTGTAGACGTGGCCTTTTTGGTTTGGTGTGTTAGAAGTGGCGAGAAGTGTGCCGGAGCCCCTTTGAAAAAAATATACCAATATGAATGATCCACATTCATCCCGTAGGGGGATATGGTTTTAAGGGGTAGTTTGGTTTGAGGGAGAAGGGAATGGAGTGCAGGAAGTTGGTGAAATAGTATTTGCTCCCCAAACCTCATCTGTGAGAGGCAGATGGAGTATTATTCCCAGGCACACGCCATTTTGTTGAAGGTAGGTCACTTTACTTTTAAACTGGATATATCAGCCCCGTTGTGGCATGGTTGCAGATAGTGATGTTAGATTATCGTTTGTAGATCTTGCTAAGGCCTTAATCACCAGTAGCAGCACAAGGAAGACACCCTATTTTGGCCCAATAGGTAAGACATATTGTGTTTCGGATTCATTATACCTATTAAAGTTCAGCATAATTGTGCGGAGGAGGTTACTTCACCTGATTATGCGTTGAAGCGTTGCTTGTATATAATTTGTTGGGGAAAATATTTCTTTTAAGAGGTAGTTAACTTAAGGGTTTGGGTTATGGATTTTATGGGTTTCATATTAGAGCCACTATCGTACAGATAGTGCAACAGAAGTTAGTTTGATTCTTTTAATTGGGAAGATAAAAGAAGGTATCATTCTATTCAGGTAGAAAGGGAAGTAATAGGGGTGTATGAATATTGAACCCAAGTTACAACACTAATTAGTGTCTTTTATAGGGTTTGGCTTAGTTTTGTTATTGGCTCAGCAGTTTTGACGTCGTCTCACTTCGCTAGGTTTCGGTACTCGGATCCTGGCTTCCTAATGGATTAATTTGGCTTTGGAAGTCTCCAGTTC
Source organism: Galerucella pusilla (assembly GCA_910591695.1). NCBI lineage: Eukaryota > Metazoa > Arthropoda > Insecta > Coleoptera > Chrysomelidae > Galerucella > Galerucella pusilla. The sequence goes on from CAJUYI010004191.1 coordinate 8,955, forward strand.
CAGTTTTATCCGGTTATATGGATTATTGAGGTTCTGGTTATGCTGGAATTCCGTTTATTGATGGTTGCGTAGATGCTGTCCCAACTAATCATCTGAAGGCTTAAGTTTTGAGTCAATGAGGGTCATCAAGGAGTGACCACCAGACCGGACATTGGAATAACTACTTGAGGATGGTCAAGTATTATCACCAGCGGGTGAAGACACGCAAGTTTTAGTTTAAGTTAATTCTTTTCCGGGTTTTTTTTTTATTGTATTATGGATTATTTACCAGTTTATATCTGAATTTTTCGCTAGACCATTTGTGAACGTACAAGTGGCTTGTAATTTCTTTTATTAAGGTCGCGGTTGTTCATTATTCTCGGCGAAGGTAGAACGTTGCGTCTGAGCTCAAACGGATCGTGTCCTTAACGCTATTTGGTTTTCCCACATCATTATTACATTTATATGTATATTATTTTATAAGCCACGGTATGGATATTTGCTAAAGGTAAATATGTGAGATATAACCAAACAGGTTTTCATTTTCATAATTATCAGAAGTTACTTACATTTAAACCGGATTCTGGTTCAAATCCTTCTAAGCATTGTATCATTAAAGTTTGGGGTTAACGGGGCATAAGGATTTATATATTTTTTTTGTTGTGTAGGATAATTCAAGATTAGCCTATTATTATTGTTGTATTGGATACATATTGTATTTTCACGTGGGTTAGGGGTATTACGGGATTTTAAAATTGTTGAGTAGTATATAAGTAGATTTGTAGGACTTGCGCAAGCGTCCTCTATCGAAGACCTTATCTGAGACTACTGTAGTCTCCATTTCAATCTCTGTCAAACCAAACCACCAACTAGTAGATAATTATATATATATTTATTTTTACTTGAGTTATTGTGTTTGATTTATTTAGTATATTCCTAACTGGGGGTAAACTACGGTTAGGGACGTAATCATTGGTATTTTCTCGGGTACGGTTTACCTGGCGCCTTGGGTTTAGATAACTTTTATTGATTGTTCGTTACCAGCATACGAACCTCCCTTCTTCGACTTGGAGTCTAGCGGGTAAAATACCTTGTGGCACAGATCGGCCTAACGATCAGCTGGTAACTTTAGTGTTTTATAGTAATTTTTGTTGCGAGCCACAAGTTCGATCTATCCGTCAATGATAGGTCGCTAATGTAATATTGGTGAGTGCTGTCGTGCACGAAGTTCGATTTTACGTTACATTTTTGGCGCCCAACGTGGGGCATTGCGTCGCGAAGTTTTTCGGTCATAGCATTTTTTTTTGTTGTTGGTGGTTTGACTAACTTAGTTAAAGTTCTTTTAAAACAACTTACGGATTCGTAGTAGATTTAGATTTTGAAAAATAAATTTTGTCAGCTAGTTGGATTTGACCAGAACAGGTTCTGAGATTTGTTTATAGTTTGAGATATCCGGAACTTATTGCTTGACAAATCGATAACTTAATCAGATTGTGGTAAATAATTAGTAAATAAGGATACTTGTATATTATTGCATTTAGTGAACTAGGTAGAGGATACTCAGGGAACGTGTATTAGAATACGTTACTCCACTGACACTAATAGGCATTGACAGCTTGAGACACTGATTTTAGTTGTAAAGCGGGTATATACTATTACGTGATGGCTTCGTATAATTTTAATATAAATAGACTTAGTCAAGATGAATTGATTTATGAGGTGAAAATAAGGGGGGTAGCTACCGGAACTGTCGATGAAATGAGGAAGAGTTTGGCTATGGCTCGACGGTTAGAGAAGACAGGCGAAAGTTTCACGCATCCAGCTTATCCCTACAAACCTGAAGAGGACATACAGGCTGTACAAGCGAAATTGGATGAATTGACACCGCTGGTCGCCGATTTTAATGACACAATATCGAGTGGAACCTTCAAGAAGTATGAGTCAAAATTACATCATGCACTCTACAGGATGGATCACATTCCGGAAGACAAGACCGAGCGTCCGATTCTAAGGTCGAGAGCATTGACATTATTGAACGACCTATACCAGAAGGCAGCAGATCCCAGGATTTCGGAAGACGTACCACCACAACTTAGCTTACTGCAACAAACTAGTTTCGACGCGAACATTGATCCCCGTAGGAGGTCATCGGGCACATCATTGAGTCCCGCTCGTAACGAACATACTGTAGCACCTCGTGCCTCTACTTATGTTACACCGTTGTTACCCAATAAATGGGATTGTAAGTTTTCGGGAGATAAGAAAGGTTTATCGTTAAGCGCATTTTTAGAACGCGTGGAGGAATTGCGTATTGCACGTCATGTTGAAAAAGAAACGTTGTTAGAATCGGGAATAGATTTGTTTACTGGTAGGGCCTATCAATTTTATCTGGCTTATAGGGGTGAAGTTTCATCATGGGATGAATTGGTCGTGTTACTGCGAGAGGAGTATCTGTCTCCATCTTATAACGAGAAGCTTTTCGAGGAGATCCGAAGGCGGACACAAGGCCCGGATGAATCTATCGGACTTTATTTAGCTGTAATGTCTGGGTATTTTAATAGGTTAACTTGTACGGTGTCTGAGGAGGTTAAGCTCAAGATATTGCTCAGAAATATAGCTCCGTTCTACCAGAACCAGTTAGCGTTAGTGGACGTCACCTCAGTGTCACAGTTACGAGAATTAGGTAGAAAACTTGAGGCCAGAAAGGAGGCGGTAGAGAACTTCGTTCCACCTTCTCGTAAATTGCATGTCTTAGAACCAGATTTAGCTTATGTTCAAGTGACGGAGGCAGTAGACAATCTTGCGATAGCTAGCACATCATCAGTAGCAGTCCCGAGAAGTGATGTGAAACAGGTCATCTGTTATCATTGTAAGCAGCCAGGTCACTATGCTAGGGGATGTCTTAAGAAGTTTTGTTATAAGTGTAAGTTGGAAGGAGTGACAATTAAGTCGTGCCCAAGATGTAATAAAAAAGAGGGAAACGACAACCGACATGCGTAGGTGATCGAGGTAGGCATGTCGATCAATCCTTCTCGGTCGATAGATTCAAAGTCTTAGTGGATTATGTTATTGAGCATGCGTCGGCAGATGAAAGGCCATACATCACTGTAAATGTTTTAGGTAAGTCTCTATTAGGATTGCTTGATTCCGGAGCATCTCGTTCTTTAATAGGTGGAAAGGGTTTGGCTCTCATTCACGAGTTAGGATTAAAAATAGATAAAAGTCGTCAGACAGCTTGTATAGTAGGTAACGGGAACCGTTGCAGTGTTGCTGGAGTTGTGGAGCTGCCGATTACACTCAAGGGTCGGTTCAGGGTGATTGAAGCCATTGTAGTACCAGAGATTCCTCATTTGTTAATATTAGGGATAGATTTTTGGAAAATCATGGATATTGTGCCAGATTTGCGTCATGACGAATGGAAATTTTCCAGCGAGCCAGCAGTTTTGAATTCAGTGGTTCATGTTAATGGACAAACACAGTTGTCATCTTTGGAAAGAGCCAGGTTGCAAGCCGTTGTAGATAGGAATAGGACCTTGATGGGTGAAACCTTAGGATGTACTAATCGGGCAGAACATGTCATTGTTACCAATAGTGCTCCAATTAAACAACGCTACTATCGTGTCAATCCGGTGGTTCAGAAGCAGATTGACCAAGAACTGGATGAAATGCTGAGGCAGGGTATCGTTGAACCTAGCAATAGTCCCTGGGCGTCACCGATTTTACTTGTGAAAAAGAAAGATGGTAGGTTCAGATTTTGTGTAGATTTTAGGAAGTTGAATTCAGTAACCGTCAGAGATAGCTATCCGCTACCATTAGTTTCAGATACATTAGACAAATTGAGAGATGCAAAGTATTTATCTAGTATAGATGTTAAGAGTGCTTATTGGCAGGTGCCAATGGCAGAAGAGTCGAAACAATATACGGCTTTTACAGTTCCTAATCGGGGGTTATTCCAGTTTCGTCGACTTCCGTTTGGTCTTCATAACGCCCCTGCTACGTGGCAGCGCTTAATTGATAATGTGTTGGGTCATGATCTAGAGCCCTATGTTTTTGTATATCTGGATGATGTCGTCATTGTTAGTCAAACTTTTGAACAGCATTTGCAGATTTTAGAGGAGGTTTTCCGCCGCCTTCGGGAGGCGAATATTACCATCAGTTCAGAGAAATGTCAGTTTTGCAGACCAGAGATGAAGTACTTAGGTTTCGTTGTTGACCGTAACGGTATTCATGTTGATATTGATAAGGTGAAGTCCATGCTTGATTTACCAACACCCAAAAGTGTTACAGAGGTTCGTCGTTTGGTAGGTACATTTTCGTGGTACAGGCGTTTTATTCCGGAGTTTTCGTCTATCATCACTCCGATAACTAGTCTACTTCGTAAGGGGGCTAAATTTGAATGGACAGAGGCATGCGCCGAGTCGTTTAGGGTTATCAAGGAAAGGTTAGTAGCGGCACCCGTGCTTAGTTGTCCGGATTATTCATTGCCTTTTGTTGTACAAACTGATGCTTCAGGTCACGGAATCGGCGCAGTGCTTTCCCAACCCCACCCTGATGGAGAACGTGTCATTTCGTATTTAAGCAGGTCGTTGACGCGTCAAGAGCGTAATTATTCTACGACGGAACGAGAATGCTTGGCAGTGTTGTGGGCTGTCGAGAAGTTGAGACCCTATGTCGAAGGAGTACAGTTTACAGTCGTAACTGATCATTATAGTTTATTGTGGCTTCAGAATTTGAAGGATTTGAGTGGACGTTTATGTCGATGGTCGGTTCGTCTCCAACAGTACGATTTTAAGGTGGTCCATCGTAAGGGTAAATTGAATGTCGTACCTGATATGTTATCTAGAGCCGTTCCTATAGTTGATAGTGTCAAAAATGTTTTAGTAGATCTTAGTTCCGACGAAAATGTAGATAGTACCTGGAAAGTGGAAGATGACAAGTGGTACCAGCTGATGATGGATAGGGTGTGTAAATCTCCAAAGAAGTTCAGTAATTGGCGGTTGGCTAATGGTCGTCTATGGAAGTATGTAGAACCGTTGTATTCAGAGTTGTCTCCTCCGTCTGATTCATGGAAATTAGTTGTCCCCAGAGTCGAGCGTAAATCAATTATTTTAAAGGCCCACGAGCCAGCTACTGCAGGTCACCCCGGCATTTTTAAAACCTTTTGTAGGGTAGCCGAGAAATTCTATTGGCCAAAGATGCGGAGCGACGTTGCTAAGGTTGTTAGACGTTGTCGAATCTGTGCCGAACACAAGGTGCCACAGTCCGTGCCAGTAGATAAGATTGCCTCCCATCCTAAAGTAGGGCGGCCATGGGAAATGATCTGTACGGATCTCATGGGACCTCTTCCTCGATCAAAACAGGGAAATAGCTATATTCTAGTTGTTACTGACTATTTGAGTAAATTCACGTTAATGTGGCCTCTTAAGAAAGCTACAGGTGTAGCAATTTGTCGTAAAATCGAACAAGAAGTATTTTTAGTTTTCGGGGTACCGCGTACCATCATTTGTGATAATGGGGTACAATATCGTAGTAAGGATTTTAGTAATTTAGTTAGTAAATATAATGTTAACGTTAAGTTTAGCGCACTCTATAATCCACGGGCAAACCCGACGGAACGGGTTAATAGAGTTATTAAGAACATGATTTCCATGTACGTATCAGACAATCACAGGTCCTGGGATGTAAGGTTACCGGAAATAGGCAGTGCACTACGTACAAGTACTCACGAGGGTATTAGTTTAACTCCGTATTTTGTTAATTTTGGGCGTAACATGATGTTGTCGGGAAAGGATTACGAGGAGAAAGATCTAGTGGGTGTTGAGGATGGTACACAGAAAGGAATGTTGAGTCGTAATGTACATTTCAAACAGATGTTTTCAGACATTAAGGAACGTTTGGAGTTGGCGGCAGAGAAGAGTTGTGATAGATATAATCTCCGTCGACGTCACATCGAGTATTTACCCAACCAGTTGGTTTGGCGCAAGAATTATGTTCTCTCTGATGCCACTAAATATTTTTCGAAGAAATTAGCGCCGAAGTACGTAGGACCATTTTACATCAAGAAGAGGATTTCACCATGGACTTATGAATTGAGGGATGACAAGGGAGTCTCGAAGGGTATCTGGCAAGTGAAGGATTTGAAGACAGGTCCAGATTTGGATGAGTCCCTATCGTTTAGTCAATAGGAAGAATTTTTGCGCACTTTATGAACGCCGTAGTACTGTATCATAATAATATCGCCGTTGTACATAGTACTGAGTAATAAGATCAACAGGTCGGTGAATATAAGATCGCTGTCTCAAGCTGTACGGTGTCATAGTGGTTAATTTAAAGGATCGGTTTAAGGTGGTACAAGGGAACGTCTCTAAGCTAGTGTAATAAGTGTGGAAGGAACGTCGCGTTGGTTGAGATACACATTGTGTGTCTGTGGGTTGGGGACTTTCGGTTGGACAAGTCCAAATCAGGACTCA
>CAJUYI010004192.1:0-11124 GCA_910591695.1 Galerucella pusilla
TCAGAAAACTGCGAACTTTTTAACCACCATTTTTGCAAAAAATATTGGTGTAACGAAAAAAATTGTTGGGACAACTTTTGTAGGTAATGAACTACTCTTCATTTTTTGTCTGAACAAAAATTCTCTAGGGATCGTAGTTCGGGAGATATCGGCGGAAAACGGATTTTCGGGATCTCTAGAGCCATTTTCCGACCCTCCCACAAATTTCAGGCACCTGACATTTTGAGGGTTAAATGTACCTACTATCACCTGCAAATTAAAAAAAAAAATTTCTTGCTGGACCAGATGCCCATGTTGACGGTATTTTTCGCCTTCATTTACTGGACTATGGTGGATTGATACGTACAAAATTATTTTTAGGTTAACTATTAAAGCCGGGTGTCCGATGAATTTGGAAGATTTCCCTATGGACGTTCAAAAGTGTCCTTTACGCTTTGGTTCTTGTAAGTTGTAATCTTTGGGAATTGTAAATATTTGTTTTTAATTTGTGATGAATATTTTTAGTCGGATACACAAGGCAAGATCTAATTTATAAATGGAACAACGCCAGACAAGTGGCCATAGCGGACGATATGAAATTATCACAATTCGATCTAATAGCCACTCCCGCCGGAAATAATACTATCAATATTTTTAATAGTAACACTAGGTCAGGTAAAAACATTATATTCCATATTAATCCACCCTGTAGATAACGAAGATTACTATGAAAAGTAACTAAAATCTATCGTTGAATTTTTTTTGTACCTCTCATTTTCACATACCCTCGTATACAGAATATCTTAGCTGATTGTTTTCCTTATTTGTCAATTATTTGAGAATGTGTATATGAAATTTCAGCTCGAAATTCCCATTATTTTGAGCTCTATGATTTTTTAACTTCAAGTTTGTATTTTCGACGATATGTCCCACAGACATATAAAAAACAATAGACAGAGAGATCAGGGGCGGTGAAGAGGCAAAGCATATGACCATTGTTGGAATATGGCGGCCGACAGATAAACACCATAGACGGAGAAATAACGGGGGCGAATGATTGAACAGATTCAATTCGGGAATTTTTTCACAATATTTTCGATTTTTTAAATTAAAACTTAATAAACAACTGTGCAACAAAAATTAGTATAAATATCGAAATTTTTTACTACTGATAAAAAAATTCAATTTATCCATCACATTGAAATATTTACTGCTCAAAGGAGAATACACATTTTCATTTTTTAAAACAACTTCAAAATTGTCAGTAAAAGTAATGTATATTGTAGTTTATATTAATTTTGCTCTTCTAGGTAATACAAATTCTTGTGAGGTTTATGAAATAAAAATAATTACAAAATAATACATATTTATTTTACAAGTAGTTACATCGTCAAAGTTAAGTCATTGATTGCGAAATAAGGAACTGCATCTCTCCTTAACATTTTTGTTCCATTGGTCCTTTGTGTAAAATCATTTCCTTCAAAATGATCAGAACATACTTCTGGCCTCTTTGGTAATTTTTTATCTGGCTGGAATCCAAGTATTTCCATCCAGGTATTTCTTCGAGCTTTGCTTACCGGAAAACTAGAAGAAATCATTGGAAAATTATAGGTACACAACAGTGGCTAGCTGTTTACCCATTTTTTACTACTAACTAGGATTTCTGAAGATAATAGTGTTGTAGTAGAGGTATTGTGATATGAGGTAAAACCACCAGTAAATTGTAAATTATAGCTAGGAATAAAATTACATAATTCCTAGCACCTATACAAAATGCAACAGGTACAGTAAGTAGTTGCCTATCAAAGCAAGCCTTACATGAAGTTTTTAATACCTCAAAACTCTCAGTCTATCCAAATTCCTGAACTACTTGTCTAATGTTTCCTATAGGTAAGCATCATAGACATTTTTTTATATATAGGTATGTGCAGCATCTTATGTTTATTTTCTACAATCTGCTTAAATATGTGTAAGTATGTGAGTGGTAATTTCACCCAATTCTCTCCTTATCATGCCAATTCAGATTGTGTGAAAAAAGGATTCACATACCCGCCTATGACTAACTTATTTACTACAACTTACCAGTGAAAATATAGGTTAGGGTTCAAATAGTCGATTTTCCGGCACACCACACACTGTCTCACCATAGTTTTAATTTTTTAACACCTCTGCTTCACTAGTAAATACTAAATTAGGTGAAATACACGCAAATAAATCAAAAACACAGTACTCGCCACTTTAAATATCAATGAAATAATATTGGAATATGGCGGCTGCTTGTTGGGGTATTTTGCTAGCGGCGTTGCCGGACTTGGCAAAATTTTAAAAGATGAGCGGAAAATTATACTATACTATGTATGTAATATAAAATTTAAGAGATTCAAACTCAACAAATAACAAATTTCCACACATATTTCCATGCAAAAATATATGTATGCAAAAATATATTCTGTTTGTAGAGAAATATTAAATAATAGTATCAAATATGAAGTATTAAAAGTAATTTTATATTATTCATCTGGCAACGCTGCGTTACTACAAAATAATTTGTAGTAAAGTAAGAATTAATGTTGGCACATACACATTTTGTAAACAACTCTGTCTATTGTTTTTTATATGTCTGTGATATGTCCCCCTAAAGTTGGAATCATGTGTATACGAGGTTTGTCTAAAAATATGAGTTGTACTCAAGAGTAAAGTACCTAGATATAATTATATATTGCATAATATTACAAAACTCTCTTTGGCAAAATACATTTTTTTTTCTTCAACTTACAACAAGCTACAGAGCGTTGATTTACCAACGATTTTCACATAAACGTGTTCATATCTTTCGAAGGACTCTGTATAACGTGGCAAAACCCCATATCAAAAGCTTCAAAAAAATGTAACCAATCCGAATTCGATATAATATACAGGGGATCCCATTTGAAAAATCATATGTTTGGTTTGTATATACTGTATATACTGTATAGTTCGATATAATTTCAAACTATGGACCTTCAGCACATCTACTATTTATGTTAATAACATTTTTTGATATCTCTTAAAATAACCCATATACCGAAGTTTGTCGTAAGGTTGGTACACCCTGTATGTTTTGAACCAAAATAATTGATTTAGAATGCCTGTATTAAAAATATGGATTGTTTCAGAATATTCCATGCTATTAGTCAGTTTCCATCTACAACGCCACATGGGTAACTTTTTAATACAAGTTTATGGTCCATGTGTACTGCTTGTCGTATTATCTTGGGTGTCATTTTGGTTAAATAGAGAAGCCACTGCTGACAGAGTTTCACTGGGTAAGATTTTTTATATCCTTTTTATTTTATTTATTTTAAAAAATTCGAAATCGACTGATATAATGAGGAGATTCAAATACATTTCAGAAGCGCTATAAAAAATAATGGATGTGTCTACTCGCACGACGCAGAGGAACTATTATAGAACGTACTCCTAATTTAAAAGTAGATAAGCAGGATTTCATCCAATGTTTCGTTAAAAATTACACATTAGTTTATAAAGTCCAAAATGCTTATCCTTTTTATTTTGATTTTTGTTGTTTTAGGCATAACTACTGTGCTGACAATGACATTTTTGGGTTTGGAGGCACGAACCAATCTACCAAAAGTTCCATACCCCACTGCGTTAGATTTTTTCGTGTTCCTTTCCTTCTCATTCATATTTGCAACTATTATCCAGGTGAGTATTTCAATTTTTTGACTCTATTCTCTATTATAACCTTAACATTAGTTTGCAGTTGTCCACTACTTTACAAAATATGGTTCAGGTGAATGTTACTTTAGTTTTAATTCAGATTCAAGCAGTGACGAAGAAGATTGGACACAATTACAACCCAAGGTAAATATTGATTAAAATTTGAAATATTATGAAGGGTAATATGAACATTTTTAGGCTTCTAAATCTGTAGCGAGAAATATTGAAGAATGTTCAAAACCTAACCCACGTTTTGAAGAAATTATTCAACTGTCAGACGAAATACTATGCCCATCAACAAAATCATCCAGCAAATCAGTCTCGCAAAAAGTATCCTTTCCAGGTAATAAATTTGAAACACCCCAAGAACCAACCACCTCTAAACGGAGAAGCAGCATTGCAGGCCGAAGGGTTTCCATACAAAATAGCACGAAGTTTAAAAGAAAGAAAAAATCACCAAGATTTAATTCGGTATCAAAGATAGACCGTGCCTCGAGAATATTGTTTCCTTTATTGTTTATAACAATTAACATGTTTTACTGGTATTCTTATCTTTCAAAATCCAGTCCAGCTATATAGGAAAGGAAAAACGTAACTTTGCAACGCCATTGATACGATACGGGCGGATGCAACAAGTGGATACCGGGCTTAAGATTGATATCTTCTAGATTCGTCACTTTCACAATGTCCAATTCCTACAGAGATGAACAAGTGATGGAAAACCTATGGAGATGGGGGGTCATCTATCTATTTTATAATCGTCATGCTCACGTAAATATAATTGCTTATTATACAGGGTGTCCCACGACGAGTTAAAACTATCTGTATATGGCAAAATACTTATAGTAAAATCATGAAAATTTCTACGTTTCGGTTTTCGGATACGATCTTTCTAACTAGAGTATTTTTAAAGATGGCAGACTTCCGGTTCTACCGGAAGTAGACTGTAACTTTGTTATTTTAAATGGAACACCCTGTATATTAATACATTTTTGAAATCTACGTAAAATTTTAGTATAGTTTTGTCTGAAAACTTTTTTCGAAAAATGCATGCTTTTTGAGTTATTAATTTTTTTGTAAAAAATTTGACCGTAGCAGACCCTTGTAAATTATTTTTTTAGGAGGATACCCTTAGAGATATGAAAATGGTTTCTGTTCGGTTGCTTTTAGCGAGGTCAGACGTATTTGAATCTATGTTTAAAAATTATTCATTTTATACAGGGTGTGTATAAAAAGTGTTCAAAGTTTAACTTCATAAATATCAAATTTCTTTATTTTCTCAAATAGAACCACCCGGTTTTTTCCATTTTAATGCATTCAGGCGTAAAAAATAAGGCAAATTCATGTATACTTTCCTATACCTAAACCTTACCGTTATCCAGATATTGAATGTTTTCTGTAAATTTTGGGAGATGCAGGTGTGGTCTAAATTTTATTTTGACCCATTGATACAAGCACTAAGAAATAAAAAAGATTATGTAAATTTGCTTTCAATACATACGTGCATCTCTAAAAATTTACAGAAAACATTTCATATCTGGATAACGATAAGGTTTAGGTATAGGAAAGTATCCATGAATTTGCCTTATTTTTTACCCCTGAATGCATTAAAATAGAAAAAACCAGGTGGTCCTATTTAAAAAAATAAAGAAATTTGATATTTATGAAGTTAAACTTTGAACACTTTCTATACACACCTTGTATAAAATGAAAAAATTTTCAACATAGATTCAAATAGGTCTGAACTTGCTAAAAGCAACCGAACAGAAACCATTTTCATTTCTTTAATGATATCCTCTTAAAAAAATAATTTACAAGGGTCTGCAACCGTCAAATTTTTTACAAAAAAATTAATAACTCAAAAAATATTCATTTTTCGAAAAAAGTTTCCAGACAAAAGTATACTAAAATTTTACGTAGATTTTAAAAATGTATCAATATACAGGGTGTTCTTTTTAAAATAACAAAGTTACAGTCGACTTCCGGTAGAACCGGAAGTCTGCCATCTTTGAAAATATTTTAGTTAAAAAGATCGCATCCAAAGACCGAAACGTAGAAATTTTCATGATTTTACTATAAGTATTTTGCCATATACAGATAGTTTCAACTAGTCGTGTATTGTTAGTTTATATTTAAAAATCTTGTAATGCAAAGTATAGTAGAAAAATGTGTTTTATTTATCCCTTTTAACCTGCGTAAAGCGTCAATGATGGTCTAGGTTGTATTATTTATAACAAAAAAACTAAATTATTAAGTTAAGACTATATTTCTAACGACAGTCTGCATAGAAGTAACAAACTTTCTTATTTCTAATGTTGATTTAAAATAAAAGATTAATTGGTTTTTTAAGAATTGTAAAAACAATTCTTATATTTGTGACGATGACATCTACGGAAAAAGTAAAAATACAGCATTAACCACTGAAAATAGTCCCATCCTACATTAAGCAGTGATCATATTTCCTTTAAAAAATACAAATACACATACTATTGTTATAAATTCAATTCATTTAGGTAAGACAAAACATCCCAATTTTTTATTTATCCCATTTTCTTATGTAGGGTGTCCCGTAAATTTCTTTTCCACAGTAGAAAATTATCAAATTTTTTGAATTGGCCGCTTTAAATTCAATGATCTCTGTCAAATGTCATTGTGGATTTCAATCAGTGGCTAACACGCAACTACTTTTCCATGTAAATAAAATATTAGAATTGAAACATCACATAACACACATTTTAGTTTTAAAACTTATCGAATATACAGTATATCTGGAGCTTTCTAATTTTAATAAAAACATTTTGATAAACAATTCTGAACTATATACAGGGCGGAGTATCTATTACCATTTCGAACATGTTCTATATATGAGTTATAAAGAAAACACATATTTATATCTACACATTATGTATATTTGAATATCAAAATGTGACACATATTAAGTATACTTTTATTGAAAACTAGCTTAAGGGTTTGGGTATTTTTTTTATTGACGAAAGTGACTAGCATAACTACCAGCAGGTTTTATTCTCCAATATATATAACAATTAATAGTTATAAAAATAACTAAAATTACATTAATTGCTTTTATAAAAAGTACTTAATATGTCACTATTGATTTAAATTGGAACTTTTATTTCCAACAATGTTCAAATGACTGGAGATATCTGGTTAACAGGTTCAAAAATTCCACTTGTTGAATGCAACTGAATACCTATTATTTACTTTTGTTAATGCTCAGTAATATATATTTGTCAAATAATAACAAAATGTCAGGTAAGTGCTCAAGATTCAAATTGTCTCACTGAGATTGGGAATAGACTAATAAACGAAGTTTACTTACCAAACATGTCAGTTTCTTGAGATATTTCTCGCCATGCTCTGCGCTGGATATCACGTAATCAATAACTTGGATCACTCTGATCCCACAAACATTTATTACAGTTAAATAATACACCAACAACAAGAAGCAAAACTTCCGATAACACCGTTTTTTACAGACGCCATGTTTTAAATTTGTGGCATATGTCATATGTCGCATGTCATATGCTGGCCTCTTTCTTATGGTCTTCACACACTCCCATTCCAAGCATATTTTCTTCTTTATTAGCTTTCCTGGCCTCCTCCGCTACGACATGTTAGAATCTCATAAAGGCGATCTTTAACTAGCGCTAGATGAATTGCTAATTCAAGTTGAATTCATTCTAGATAGAGGTAAATGTGCCAAAGAGTAAGAGATTTTTCCCTCCACATGTGCAAAACTAGTTAGATTATCCCATAGAGTATAACCACAGAGTACACCATCTAACCTAGATGGTGTACTCTGTGGTATAACCCAAAAAAGAAGAAGACGTTTTAGAGGTTATGGTGTGAACCCGTTTAAATATTTTGATGGTGATTATCAATATTTTGTAATAAATACTTCGTTTATTTCAATAATTGAACATGAACATGATGAGTAACTACTTTGCTACGAAAAAACGTATCTGACTTCCAAGTGTAGAAGCATTGGTTGGTGGATATTCTCATACTAAGTTATCCTGTGAATAAAATTCACTATACAGAATAAATTTGGATATTTGCACGTGAAGGTACCGGGCCTAATAAACATACGGATCTGTTCCAATGAAGTTGAAGTTCTCAAACTTGTGTAACCAGATTTATCCAAAAAAACATTTAATAGATATTTTCATTTGAAGATTATACATATAGACACCTCGTTCGACCGTCAACATATTCTTCAAAAATGATATAAGGTAATTATAATTTAATGGGCAGTGTAGACAAGACGCTTAAATTTTTTAACTCAGTTTTTTGCAGTAGTAGTAATTCACTTATAAACCTTTCATTCCCCTAGTTAACCTTTTTGAAGTAGTTTGCAGTTCACCTACCATACCTTCCTCCTTGTCCTATCCATATTCCTTTTTATTTTGGTTTAAAAACGTTTAAAAGTCAATACAAGGTGTTTACGACAATGTACCTTTCATTATTAAACATACAAGTTGAAAAAAAACTTTTGCTGCAAAATTCCAGCGACTTGATTCATATTTGAAGAATACGTCAACGGGAATGTTCAAACATGATGAATTCTTATAGTAATACACGACAATTTGCAGGAACTATTCTATTTTTTTATTATTTTAAATAAATATTCATGTGCTTATAATTATCTAAGATTTCGCTTAGAAGACATCAAGTATTTAATAAATACCTGTACATATTCATTTTTTGGTAGATATGTTTCAATATAGAACAAAAAAAATGAAACTTACAATATGCCTGCTGTATAAAGTCTCCGGGTCTTTTGTTCAGTAAACATTTTCTAAAATAAATTTCATTTTATATAATATATGTAACTTTCATAAATAAATAATTGCTTGACTAGTATTTTTTAGTATATAAAACATCTTAAAAATATAAATATATAAATATTTTTTCTTTGAGAACTTCCAATTAAATGTCTTGAAAATATGGCGGTGATTAAAGTTTAAATAATCTGTTTTATTAAGGTTTAATATCAACTCTCATGTTAACCGATGAAAATGCATTCTATTATTTAATAGGTTAGTTGGAACAGACATCTGTCATCTGTCAGGGACTTGTCACTTGTCAGTTCCTAGTTATTTAAGCTGTTAGTTGGATAATACTATATCTTGACTTGTCAAATAAAGTTATTCTTATAAATTTTTATCAGTTTACAGTCAAGTTATGTAACCAATATGGCTAATTTTAAATGGATGCCTTTATTTTGTCTATAATCTTGAATCATCTGGAATTTATCTACTACTAAATATATGAAAGACATTTAAAGCTGTTAATATACAAAAGCAATTAAATTGTACTGACATACCAAAGGCTCACTCCTTAATAGAACAGATCAAGTAGTGTATTTTATTCTTGAAATGTACATAAGTTAATTGTGAGTTCAAGAGTGTTAAAAGTTTGTCTTAAAGCAATAGAAGAGGACCAAACGACAACAACACCAATTAGTTAAAAGTACTGTGTGTTCTACACTGGTTGTGCCTAACCAATAGACATCGATATCGCTATCTCAGTTGTCAGTACATTTAAGTAAATGGCGACAACTATATACGAAAAACTCATGTACATTTCTGCTAAATAAGCAAAATTACTAGTCACAGTCTATAAAGACATAATCACATGTCTATCGAAAGTAAAAAAATAACACTATAATACATATAAGACGATTACTTTTAAACAGTACTTTGAGCAAAGGATAAAGAAAAGATCCGACTATTCAGAAGAAAACTAATTCAATCGACGATTTGATGGTGTGAATGTGCTTAACGATAAAAGGTTAGTAAAATTGGTCTCACAGTAAAACATTGCATTGTCGAACTTACAGAATATTTCTTAATCGACAATTTTTTGTAAAAACAGTCGAATTGTCTCGGTGAAAACGTGAGCGATCACATCCGTAGACTCCGGTTCACATGAAAAGAAACCACGTGAAGTTTGCCAACTGTCTTGCGCAGAAACCAAAATCGGTCTTGTTGATCTGTCACATAAAACGACCGTTTCATGTCATTGGCGTTATAAACGATGTTTCATGACGACAGCCATTTTATTATTGACATTTGACGTTGTGTTCCAAGCAATCTTAGCTAGTTGTTAGATCTAAAATCTAAAGGAAAAAGTATCCACAGTCATGACCGACTGATTCTAATTTTATGACGTCGAAGCAGCTGGTTTTGACAAGTTGGCGCATGCGCATACGACTGCAACTTTACGTTGGTTATTTTTAGGCGAAACTGAGTCTAACTTTCGGCCAGCAAACACATCTGTTTAATGAAGGAAGCACTGTCTTTTCTTACAAATATCCACCTTATAATCTATTTTTATATTCATTTTATTCTATATTATGTCAAAAAATATATCTAATAAAAACTATTTTAAAGTAAACATCAATACTGTCATTGTTTGCAGTTTTAAGTGGGACAATCTATACATTTTAATCCTGAACCTGAACATTCTGTCAATATTGTAATATCCACAAACTTTGCTTGGCTGCACTTTATAACAGAGATACAGGGTGTTTTATAAATTTATCCTATTTCTTTCGAACCTCATAACTTCCGAGTTACCCTGTATATTATTTTGGAATTTGGTACACGTGATAACCATTACCACCGGATAGTAATGAACAAGAAGGATCACTCTCAGTTCCGCCTTCTTTTACGATATTTCCATGACGTCATTCTGTGGCATCGTCGCAACTATTTTTCGGAGTCAGACTCCTTCCTCATTGGAAGCACCAAAGTGATCCCCATTTACAGTTAAAGTTAGGCCCTATCCCAATGAAACACCCTGTATATTCCGATATCGTTTTCTGTCTATCGTAAATCCCTTTAAAAAACTAGCTGTTCTTATCTCCTCTTAAATCCTCATAAATTCCATTTATGTCAATAGAAAATTATATAAAAACTCCCCATATCCATCTACCATCTACCAACCATTTAAATCTTAAATGTCCACAGCCAAAATTTTGAGACAGCGATCAGTTTTGATTGAAAATTTACAGTTCTGTGAAATATTTTACCGATTGAGTTGTCAAACTGCATAAAACGCATAATTACGGAGATTAAACCTAATAAGTATACCACCAACATTACACGTACGTATTACTAATAGTCTGCCTACAGTAATGCGAACCGGTTATTATTTATATATAATTTTCAACACTTTAATTACGAATTTCTTATTAGTTCAGCCAAAATTTTGAGACAGCGATCAGTTTTGATTGAAAATTTACAGTTCTGTGAAATATTTGACCGATTGAGTTGTCAAACTGCATAAAACGCATTATTTCGGAGATTAAACCTATTAAGTATACAACCAACATTACACGTACGTATTACTGATAGTCTACCTACAGTAATGTGAACCGGTCATATAATTTTCAACAGT
>CAJUYI010004193.1:0-19523 GCA_910591695.1 Galerucella pusilla
ATATGAGTAAACTGTAAGAGTGAGAGAGAGAGAGAAAGGTCAATATATCCCAATACATGGCTCCCTTAGTCTCATCACTCATGCGCGTGGCTTTACCCGCGATCTCAATCTGTCATCTGTCTCACTCAATCTCATGCGCGTGGATAATGCCCTCGCGCTCCTACCCACAGAGGCATTAGAATTGAGTTTAGGGGATGATTGGCCCCTTGGATCGGTCTGTCTTTTTGTAAAAGGTTTTAAAATAGTTGTCTGATGGACATATATAAAAATGGAGCATCAGAATTTACGTGAAGTTGAGTAATTATTTTGGGAGCTTTGAAGCGTCTGCAAAGCAATATGGCCGACGGAAAGTGTCTGGGAGTATTAGCGACTTATTTTTGAGGATATTGCCTGAAATATATGTGAAATTCATCTCGGAGAATTTACGTGAAGTAAGTAATGTTTTTATGTACCTTGATTACCTGATACCTGAAAATTGGCCGTCTAAGCAAGCTAACAGGTAGGCATGTGTTCTTAGTACATACTAACACTACTCAATCGTCCACATTTCCTTCGTCAGAAAATACGTGACGTCTGGTGGCTCTGGGATCATACTCTATATACGATTTACTCCCGAATGGTTTCGAAAATCGCACCCCTGATTCGTCCTGCTCATGTCAATTCTTTCCATAACATTTTACAAGATTTGGCTAATCTAATGACGTGTACAAGGTATTTTCTGCATCTAAGTCTAGTTCAGCATTCTATCACAAAACGAATTGAGATTGATTCTATATATCTTGAGGATGATAAATGTGGAAAGAGAACGAGAGTTCATCCAATCAGCTTAACGAAGACAATCAACTTTATTATACTTACGTATTAAAGCAAGTTGGAAAATTTCATTAAACAGGCTTAGTAGATAATGAATATTATAGGAACTGTGGAAATAGTGTAGGAGTTGAAGCGACAGTAGCCATTTTATGTCATATTCACTAGTTCATACAGTTGATTAATATTAGCAAGAATATCAGATTTTTGAGAATTCAGTACATCTGCAGCAATAATTGTGATATTTATTGTAAAACCAAGTCGCCTACTCTCTATGCAAGCATCTATTGATTATATTGCAAATGTGTGTATCACAATATAGACCAGGATCGATAATTTTTGGAACAAAAAAAAATAATAGTAGTATATAACCCATTAAAAAAGGAGGGAATATGATACAAATCGATGAAAAAAAAATTACGGGCGATCCGAGTTTGGGAAGTGGAAGGGGATGAGTTTTTGAGGGTAAAAAATTGTTTATCCCGATTTCCGGCAAAACTACAAGTCCTACGGAAAAAAGTTAGGAAGCAAAGTTGTGGGTAATAAGAAGCTCTACAACTTTTGTACTAACAATTTTCACACAAAATCCCAAAGTTTATGTGAAAAATCGAGATAACCAAGTTTTTGGTTTTTCATTTTCATCTTTTTCAAAAAAATAATTTTTTTTCCACAATATTTCGTGAAAACCCACCCTATATGTCCCAAATACACTGTAATTTATTTGATTTGAAATACTCTTTTTTTCATCATATTTTGACTTAATATCAAAAAGCACCCTAATTTTCAATCAAAAATTCTCGCGTCAAAATATCCGTTTTTTTTTTTAAAGTCGGTGGGCTTTTTGTTCGTTGAAATCTCTACTTTCTGATAGTCTGGAAAAAATATACATCTCCATGGTAAATGTTCTCAGAAAATGCAAAAAAACTCAAATTCGGAATGTTTTTTTAATCACTAAGTACAATTTCATCGAAAAATGAGCAATTTTTTCGAGTTAAAAAGTTTATTCATTAAATTCCACTTACATTAATATCATATTGAATCTAATAAAATGTGAATATACATGTGAATAGTACTATTGAATTTAGATAGTTCACTTTGATTAAATTATAATAATTTTGCAAACGTTAATCAGAATCTAATTAAACTCAATTGCTCTTGATAACGGTAACTGGAACGCCACCGAAACGTTGAAATAAAACATGAAAAATATTGTAGTTCAATTCCCCAAGAAAATTTCATGAATTATTTTGGAAATACTTATTTTTTGGCATAGGGGATTCTGCATAAGCTTCATGTTTAGCTTTATCTTATGTAAAGCTCGAACATGGAATGAAAAATATTGGGTTCTGATTGAAATAACGTTAACGTGTACTTCCGGTATAGCCGGAAGTGTCACATTTGGGACAACATAATATTTGAATTCAGCGTCATCCAAAACCTTCACCTTCATATTTTCAACATAACTATCCGCCATTACTTTCAATAAAAGCTTTTCACGCTACACCCTATATCAATCGCGTAGCTATAACTTTTACATAGGGAGGGTTTTGGTTTTTTTCATCTGATAGGTTTAGAAGGGGAAAGCTTTATTGAAGGCGCTGCCTAAGGCAGAGAAAAATCAAGTGCCACGACCTAAAGGAATTTTCTCAAGTTCAAGAAATTTTGTCAATTTTTTTTTCAATTATTTGTTTGACTTGGCTACATCTAAAAGTATTTATAAACATCGTTTTCCGTTTTGCCCCTTCTGCTGAAATGGTTTTAACCATGTATACTTATATATATTTTTTAAAGGAGCCGTCCCTTCGCCGGCACCACCTCAGCCTCTTGGGCTTATTCCCAACATTCTGACTACAGCCTATTCAGCCAATCAGTTCCCTGTATTAGCTCATACAGATTCTTTATTGGTTGGTTGTAGAAGTCTTCTGGAGTCATTTGCGGTCTTCCATTTAGTTTCTGCCTCCTGTGGTCCAGCGTCTCACAGTTGCATAATATGTGCAGAGCTGTTTCAGTGTCCTTTTCGCATCTCCTGCATGTGAGGTCTCCGTTATACAGCCCTATTTTGTTCAGGTGCTCCTTTGTGGCAAAGTCTCCCGTGAGAAGCCCCGTTATGGTGCGTAGTTTGTTCCTCATTCAGAGCAGTCCTTTGGCTCCTCTTTCTGATAGTTCTTTTATAAATTTCTTCCCATGTGTTTGCCTGGGCGTATTCTTCCAGAGTTTTATGGATTGTTCTTTCACCCACCCTTTTAACTATGACCTAGTGGAGCATATGGGGATGCCCACAGATGGTTCGGGTCCGTTCATCAGTGTTGACGATCCTGCTCTTGTAAGTTCGTCAGCTTTTTCATTGCCAGCGATTCCTTTGTGACCTAGGAACCACTCCAGTGTTACACTGTTCCGAGTCGCCAGTCTTCTAAGTTCTTCGCCGCATTCCCATACTAGTCGAGATGTTACCTGTATATTAATTTGGCAGCACCTATTTTAAAAAGTGATAGATGATTGAAAATTAAAGCTTTTATTTAAACAGAAAATCAATCTCACAAAAGTAAATTTAACCTCTTCAGCTAAATTATTCACAATTGTTGAGGAATCTATTACCACATCCCGATGAATACTCATATTGCGGCAGTATGCAAAAAAAAATTATTATACCTTTATTGTATTTTCTATGGGTAGGGTTTGAACCCCCAAACCCTCCACCTTATATACGTCTCTGCCCTATATACTTTTAACTGCTAGTAGACATCTAAAGTAAACAACATTGAATTACAAAATAATTCACTTTAATTTTCATTAGTTTCATTGTTGTGTATCCATTTGGTATAATAAAAGAAATCCAAACAATCTAATTATACGTTCGAGTTAGTGTTGAAAGGAAAGAATTCAATCCCACACACACTTTCACAGAGCCACTAGCTTATAATTGGGAGTTCGAAAGTACGGACGAGCGAAATTTCAACGACTCTGGTTCTAGTGTTATTGCTATGGGTGTGAAATTCCAGACAATATATTTCAGAGCAAAGGTAGACCACAGAAACAGAAATTTCCAGAAATAATATTACACCTTAGTGGACAGGAGGACCGTAATTGGCTTGGAAAAGAGAGACAATTTGGCTGGAAATAAGATTGGTCGTTGGAAAATCGAATATTTCCCAAGAGGCGGTAAAAGTCACTGGCCAATTAAATTTAATTGATAGCTTGTATGATCGATTATGACAAGGAAAGAACAAACTACAACCAGGTCGAAGTTTATGTACTGCCAGAATATGTTATCAAGGACTTTTTGATTAAGTCCATCATGGAATCGAAAATTGACTTTTGTTTTCCACATACGAAGTGTCCCAAAAAGTTTCATACAAACAAAGGAAGAATCTGACTCACATTTCACAAGAAAAATTCTTGAATTAAAGCAATGCATGACTTAGAGGTTTGTAATCGTGTTTGGGATTTTCAAAACATTGACTGGAATAAAAAGAAGATGTAGAATGATGGAATGCGAATATAGGGATTTTTCCGGAATACTCGAGCGTGGCAGTTGAAGATATGAGAGATACCTTAGACCTATTAAAACAGCTTTGAAGAGTATTAGCTCTATACAGGGACGTATATAACATCTTGGCTGGTATGGGAATGTGGCGAAGAACTTAGAAGACTGGCGACTCGGAACAGTGTAACACTGGAGTGGGTCCTAGGTCACAAAGGAATCGCTGGCAATGAAAAAGCTGACGAACTTGCAAGAGCAGGATCGTCAACACTGATAAACGGATCCGAACCATCTGTGGGCATCCCCAGATGTTCAACGAGGTCATGGTTAAAGGGTGGGTAAAAGAACAATCCATAAAACTCTGGAAGAATACGCCCAGGCAAACACATGGGAAAAAATTTATGGAAGAACCATCAAAAAAAGTAGCAAAAGAACTGCTCTCAATAAGCAGGAACAAACAATTCACCATAACGGGACGTTTTCCCACAAATGAGCACCTAAACAAAATAGGGCTGTATAATGGAGACCTCACATGCAGGAGATGCAAAAAGGACACTGAAACAGCTCTGCACATATTATGCAACTGTGAGACGCTGGACCACAGGAGGTGAAAACTAAATGGAAGACCCCAAATGACTCCAGAAGACTTCTACAACCAACCAGTAAATAACCTAATACAGGGAACAGATTGGCTGAATAGGCTGTAGTCAGAATGTTAGGAGTATCCACAATAAGCCCAAGAGGCTGAGGTGGTGCCGGTAAAGGGACGGCTCCTTAAAATATATATATATATATATATATATATGTTACGGTTAAAGTATTTACTTGGCTAGTATATAAACTAGTTGGATAGTATACAAACTATCCAACTGCCTGGTTATTTTGATGGAAAATCATATTTCAAGTAAAATAGCTACGAGTAATGGCTGGTTTGTATACTATCCAGCTAGTTTATGAACTATACAAAATTTATCGCTAAAACTCAAACCACAAGGAAATCACACAAATTAGCTAGCATTTTTGGCTAGTTTGTAAGCTATCCACATTAGTTGGATGAAGTGTGAACCTGATATTGGTAGTCATACATAATAACCAACAAGTTGGTTAGTATGTAAACCATCCAATTCTCTTTGGGTAATTTAGTGGGGCTATGTTTCTTCAAGTGTTGTGTGTTACTGTGTTGTGACAATGTACAGTTGTGTCTCTACCTATAAACTTCTCGCAAGAAATTAAAACCAGGAACTGTCGGCATGTCCGTAAGAGTACTCATTCCAGATGTAGATCGAAGTCGGTCAGATCATAGAAATATATTAGGCGTCATAATGAGTGTAGAAGATGAATTTTACCGAATTGGAACTGTTCACGGTGTCCTTAAACAGCTCTATTCACGCAACGAATTTGAAATATGTAAGCAACAATTTTTAAAGCTGGAAAATGTCAAGACGGACACCGAAATAACATCACGAAGCGCTGCAGGAAAATTTTCAGTATCGGGTTCAACCCAAGGATATGTGCGAAGTCACTGCAAGAAGAGTTGTGCGAATAAAAAGTGTAAATGTCTTGCATCTGGATATACGTGTAATAGTAAGTACCAGAATAGCGCAACCTGCTCCTACAAATAATACTGTTCTTTGTTTGGTGGTTTTAATGTCCTGACATATTTTATTGTTAATATTTTGTCACCTGGTATTATTTGAGTTATATTTCTTTTACTTTTCCTAAAGTAATAATAGGTACCTGTAACAATCTTACATTGTACCAATAAAGAAACCATTTTTGACTAAGGATTTTACTATCCTAAACTAAATTAACCCAAGAGAATTGATTAGTTTGTTGAGTAATACATAATAACCAACTCGTTGGTTATTATGTATTACTACCAATATCAGGTTCGCACTTTATCCAACTAATGTGGATAGTTTACAAACTAGCCAAAAATGCTAGCTAATTTGTGTGATTTCGTTATGGTTTGAGTTTTAGCGATAAATTTTGTATAGTTTATAAACTAGCTGGATAGTATACAAACCAGCCATTACTCGTTGCTATTTTAGTTGAAATATGATTTTCCATCAAAATAACCAGACAGTTGGATATTTTGTATACTATCCAACTAGTTTATATACTAGCCAAGTAAATACTTTAACCGTAACATATACATGGTTAAAACCATTTCAGCAGAAGGGGCGAAACGAAAAACGATGTTTAAAAATAATTTTAGATGTAGCCAAGTCAAACAAATAAAAAAAAACTTAACATTATTTCTTGAACTTGAAAAATTGTTTTAGGTCGTGGCACTCAATTTTTTTGCTTTAGGCGTCGCCTTCAATAAAGCTTTCTCCTTCTAAACCTATCAGATGGAAAAAAACAAAAATCTCCCCATGTAACAGCTATAGCTACGTGACTGGCTCTATATGTAGTGATCAGATATCAGATATCAGATCAAGATATTAGGAGTTGATCTTAGTGTTTTGATACTGAATTTAACTAATCTGACGATAAGTCCTTGACGCCGCCGAGTTATAGGGTCGTAAAAAAAACGTTTATCCGGCATTTTCAAGCGCGATTTTATTTTCTTTTATTTTGTAAAATATAATCCTAAGACTTACTAAAAATACAAAATCTGCCGGTTTCCGCATGACCGGGAGGCATTTAGGCAAAACGTACCACATATTAACCATTGCTCTAAAATATGCCGTGCTGATTGGTCCGCGACTAAACGCGGTACAATTTGTCTAGATAGGGTCGAAAGCAGGTACGGATTGCCCTCACAGCACCTAACCCAATATTGAAATAAATATGTAAATATCAGAAATAAAAAATTTAAAAAAAACAAGAAAACCAAGGACCAACCCGGTTGATCAAAGTGTAACCATGTATAGAAATATCAGTAAATAGGAAATGAAAAACTTAAAAAAAAAACAAAAAAACCAAGGACCAACCCGGTTGATCAAAGTGTAACTATGTATAGGGGCGACGACCCAGCACTGTAGTGGAACGCGTTTGATGCGATAATTACAGTCAAGCAAGGTCGGACATGGTTAGTACTTGGATGGGTGACGACCATGCCAGGGAAAACCATCGTATAGGGCCCGTACAGCCTGCAGTGGACTAGCATATCACAGCTCGCAGGTATTATACCAATGAGCACGAGGTATAATGTAGATATGCCGTCTTTCGGAGGAGACGTAAAACCGAGGTCCCGAGTCCATGGATGTTGGGCTCGTTAAAGAACGCTACCACTGGTTGGAACACTAGTGGGTTCGCCAAAATTTCCGGTTAGGGGTAGAGTGCTCCCGGCGTCGGTGATTATCCTCAGTCGCAGAAATAGACCGACGTTAAATAACAGAATAAAAAAAAAACTATGTATAGAAATATCAGTAAATAAGAATTAAAAAACTTAAAAAAAACGAAAAAACCAAGCTCTAACCCGGTTTCGAACCTACGACCTCTGAGTTACAAGCCCTATACCCTACCAACTGCGCTAATCAGCTCACACAATGACAGGCATGAAACGCGTAAATAAATTCTAATATTTCTAATACGAGGGCAATCCGTACCTGTTTTCGACCCTATCTAGACAAAACGTACCGCGTTTAGTGGCGGACCAATCAGCACGGCAGATTTTAGAGCAATGGTTAATATGTGGTATGTTTTGCCTAAATGCGACCGGGAGTGTGGAGGAGCCATTTCGTCTTCCGAAAAACGCGTTGCGGCATATAAGTCGCGAACGATACATTTTACAAAAAAAAAGTTTTAATAAAAAAAAGGTAATTTCATTTTACACAAAAAGGTTTCCTCACATTTTAGTCCAAAGTTGAAACTCTTGGACTTAAAGCATCATGAAAACTCAAACTCCAGTTTTTTTGAGTATGATATCTCGAAAACGGAGGGTGCCGAAGAAAAGTTGATATGGAACAACGATGATTGAATTATATAACTCCCATTATATTATCTCAAATTTTTTTTCCTAAAGCTTCCCGACAATTTTCGTGGACTCGGAAAAAGTTACGCGTATCCGTATACAAAAGTATTATTAACAGGTACAGTTTCATTTATTCATATTATTTAATAACCTGTTGATCCTCAAATTATTTTTTGGACGTACCGTGAGCCGAAGTTAAGAATTGAAGCAAAAAAGAGGAATGTGCCATAAACATAAACAGACGTTTTTCGGTCAGATTAATAGAACCCACCAACATTTTTGTCAGATTGAGAAAATATGCTCTCAGGATACCGAGATAAACTTCCCCTATGAAAATCTGACGCGCTCGAGTATTTCAAAAAAACTTTTTTTTTGCATTTTCAAAAAGTTGTCGTAACTTATCGTCACGCCGAAATCATCAGTTTTTTTAAAGAGAGCTTTCTTGGGGCCCACTTAACACCCCTTCCGAAAATCTGACGCGCTTGAATGAATTTTTTTTCCGGATTTTTGACTACTTTATATGCCTACCCCCACCACGCAAACCGGCAGATTGGTACCTAAACCGTTGTTATCAGAGGCACTTGGGGCATATTTATCCTTCGATTTTGATAGGTCTCGACGGCGCTCGAGAAAGTCGCCATTTAGCGCCCTCGCCTCCCCAACTATAATTATATTTTAGATAGACGAAATAACACACAGCAATTCATTATCTTATGTAAATATTGAAAAACCTCTAGTGGCCGGTAGCTGTCGTAGTGAGAATACGATTTTAATATACGAATTGAAACAGAGCGAGTTGTGTGAAAAAATTCCCCAAATCAGTATTTTATTTCCATTCTATTTGAACGCTGTCTAAACTTTCATCTGCACCACGAATTACTTTGATAGTTATTTTATTCTACTTTCCATGGTTTCAATTTCCTGAAGGGGAAATAGTTTCCGGAATTTACTTCCGGAGTGAGCAAAAGTAAAAGGCTTACAAACATCCTTTCCGTGAAAATTGTATCGGAGTAATTTCAAAATGTTTTCACTGATTACATTCTATTAGTTCTTGCATCGTATTTACGAAATTCAAACGGAAATATGTTCTTTGTTGACGTTATTATTGTTATCGCTCGAAAACACATCATGTCATTGTTATGATATTAGATATATGTATGGGAACCGAAAGGATTTGTTAGTTTTATGATAAATTTATTATTCATCAGGCGATGTGTGTAGGGAGGTGTGAAAGAATCACAATTTGGTGATATACAGCGTGCCCACGGATGGAGTATCCTATAGTCTGTACAGAAAGTACGAGGAGTAATAAACCCTAATTAAGTATGCAAAACCTTTACAGGGAGCACCATGAAATTTTTGATAAATCTCTTACTTTAAATTACATTTCTTCCGTAAATCTAAAAACCAGGTGGATCGACCCCGTATTTGTTTCAGTTGTAGCAAAGTTTAGGGTTCCTTCATTGTTAAAGGATTAGCAGATAAGCAATAACGCAATGCAGTGGTGTGTATTTTGGGAAAAAAATACGTTTTAAATTATAATATAATAAAAAATGAAAAGAAACAATTATTGGAATACATTTATACAGTTTATACAGTTTGTCCAATTTTCCTTACTAACATGACTTACAGCACTCTCAAACAATTTCACAACATCGTTTATTTTAAAAGTAGTATTTTTTTTCCAACTTCCCCCTTTACCTGAGCCCATATTAATTCTATGGGATTAAGTTCACAATGATAAGGGGGAAGTCGAAGAACTGATATACTACGAGAAGAAGCCATTTCTTCTACAATGTAGGTTTTGTATTTATTCTTGTTCATTTTTGCAATTCTGTAAAGTTCTTTCCTTAGTGGATCTTTTGGAAACTTAATATTTTTCGAAATAAGCCACTCCAAAAGCTCTGCTTTACGCCAACGACTTGTGGGCAATGCTTCTCGTAACCGTGAATGGTAACTTGCGTTGTCCATAACAATAACAGCCCCTTTTGGAATCAGATCCAACATTTGAACAAACCATTTCTCGAAGACATCCCCATTCATATCTTCGTGTTAGTCCCCCGTGCGTTTTGAAATAAAAGTTAATCCACCATCAACAAAACCTTCAGAACTTCCAACATGGACAATGATAAGTCTTTTTCCTTTTCCAGATGGTGGCTGCAAACCTAACGACAAACCTTCCACGAATGCCTGCCTTCCGCTTTTAATGTTTTCATCTTGCCAAGATTTGGAAACTGTATATCCAGCATTTATATACACATATATACAAAAATATATAAAATAATTATTGTTACAGATTGGTTTGTTTTCTATTATGAATAAACTGTGTTGCCTTTCTTTATCAAACTCACTAAAATGTATGTACCTCTATCACTTTTTTTATCAAAATTAGTACATCCCGTTTCTGACCTAAATCGTATATTCTTTAGCATAGCTGCAACTCATTCGTTCAATACAAAATGTACCTTACGGTATACCCTCTTAAAATATATTTTGGTACGTCTATGAAATCTACTTAAATGAATGATTTATTACTCCTCGTACTTTCTGTACAGACTATAGTATATGAACGCCTTCGAGTGAAAAATTTTTAAATATCAATTCAGAGGAAAATGTTATTCCCGATAAAAAGCTTTGCTTGTTTTGAGACCCCATAAAATAAAATGAAATTCAAGTTTTTCAAAACTCGTCTCATTTCATGGCCAGTTTTATGAAAGCCTGGACTTTTTGACATTTCTTCACATATTGGCTAATATCTCGGAAACCTTAAGGTTTGCAAGGTTCTAGTCTACGCCATTCGATTCAGGTATGTCGTTCATTCCATTTGCAATTTTGACCGTCAGCTCACCTTAAATTTGATAAATAAAATAATCAAGATCGTATTCAGTCCAAAAATTACCAGTTTTTTTTTTCTAACTAAAAATACTTGAGAACTTCGAAAATACTGATGTTTTTCCGTGTATAAAGTCATATTTTTGTATAATTTAAATGATAATTTTTTACTGAATATAGTAACCAATCAAATTACTCAATTTCAAGTCATGTGTCAAATTTCTTCCAATCACCGCTGTATTACAGCGATAATACCCTACATGTGGTGATTTCAGTTTGGTGTTTACTTTTTATTGAAAATTAATTAAACGTCAAACTGACAACTGGATTAAAATGTCGCGAATATTTGATAATTGGGCGGAGTAGAGTTCAATGAGACCTCTGGCGGAGAAAATTGCAACTAACTCAACGAGTAAAATAATTCGTTTCGCATTGTTTTTGTATTATATTCAAGTCAACGTAATCACTGTAAATTCGTACTTTATTTGTTTAATTTTGTGTCAGTGACAAGTTTAGAACTGTGTTTTTCTATTTAACTCAATTGTCATCATTTCAGAGGTAATATTCTTATATAATCAGAGATATTATGGAAGAGGTTATGTTATTCTATTTTTTGTTCTCATTGCAGATTAAAGAGAAAATAAGTCGGTATTAAAGATTAAAAATATTACTCAATACAAACCTACCTTCCCTGCAACTTTTGTAGATATAATTGTATCAAAAATAAAATAAAAACACGAAATCTGACCTAAAACTAGACAGTTAATTGAACGCTTGTTGTACTTTTCACTCAATACAAACCTACCTTCCCTGCAACTTTTGTAGATATAAATATATCAAAAATGAAATAAAAACACGAAATCAGACCTAAAACTAAACAATTAATTGAACGCTTGTTGTACTTCTCACAAATATCAACCATACCTATTACTCTAAAAATAAAAATATTAGGAGTCAAAATTTAGTTCAACAAGACAAAATACTAAAGCACAATCAAAGAAAAAGCAAAAGTTTTACAAAACACACACTGAAAATAACTAAAACAGCAAAATAAAACCACTTAAATATCAAAAGGCTTATACGGCAGCTGATTTGCTTTACTCGTTGCCAAGATGACATTGACATTTCTGAGCGCCATCTATCGAATTCTACTTTTCTCAATTGCATCTAACGATTTAATTAACTTACCAATTGTACTTCACACAACTGTAGTTTTGAATAAAAATGAATAATATTTTTTTGATTATAACTAATAAATTATTAAACGTCAGATTGACAATTAATTTTTTGATATCTACAAAGTAGAAAATTATTTTATCGAATACTCCTCGGGTCTTGATAAATACTCAAAATTTTGTCGTAGAGAATCCTTCAAGCGTGTTGCTCAAAGATGATTATTATCAAGCAACACGCTTTCAGCATTCTCTATAACAAAATTATCTCGGTATTATCAAGACCCTAGGGGTATTACTACTGAATATACCAATAAGGTGAAAATTCACTTTTCATCAATAATTCGCACATCTAGTTCAATAAGGGCCACAACCGCAAATTTTCCTTATTTGGAGGTATGGCGATATAAAATTTTGTAAATTTAACTTAAAGGGATGCAATACAGCCATAACTGAACATTGCATTAGTTTGGCCTTCAAGTGAGATACATCCCTATTGCAATAATGAAGTTTTTTGGTGCAATACAGCCCCAACTGCCAGTTAAGGCGATATGTCACCAAAACATAAGGCCAGAAAGGAAATTTATTCACGTTCTTGGAATCTAAAAGACAACGCTCTGCAAAGGCAATTTGTTGCTTCTCATTTAGAAAAACTTGTTACAAAGTATCGAAGAATTGAGCAAGCTGCAAATGATGAAAGTTACAAAAAACACATTTATAATAAGAGCAAAAGTCGAGAAAAAAAATCACAAGATATAGCTAGGGCGAAAAATGATCCTCAAGTAACTGTAGCTTAATTTGACTTGCAGGCGGTTCTTCCCACACCATGTGGTGATATCTCCACTTTTTATTACAAATGCCGCCTTAACTGCTCCAATTTTACGATCTTTGAAATGGTTTCAAAAAATGGTTACTGCTATTTTTGACATGAAGCCATCGCAAACCGTGGCGCCAATGAAATAGCTACTTGTTTATTGGATTATCTCTCATCATTTTGTGTTAACAAGGATGTTTATATTTTATACTGACAACTGTGTTGGTCAGAATAAAAATAAATTCATCGTAACCATGTACCTTTACGCAATTGCAAAAGTCAGTATGAAATCCATCACACATAAATTTCTTACTGTGGGTCATACTCAGAAAGAAGGAGATGCGATGCACTCAACCATTGAGCGACGAAAAAAGAAAGTTTTTAGAATGGGCCCTATCTACGTACCAGCACAATGGCCTGTAATAATAAGATGTGCCAGGAAGGAAGGAAAGCCTTACAATGTGTGGGAAATGTCCGATTGGAAGGTCGCGCTTGCGCGTAATCCAAACATCGAATTTTTTAAATTAAAAGATAAGGGTTAACGTTTGTAATGCATTTACTACTACTACTAAATGTGCAGGCGAGCCTTGTCCTGGACAACTCAAGCCAAGGTTCCGACACTGAGGCCACTGGCGGGCCCATTGTGCCATTCCTGCTACCTAGTCATCCATGAAGCCGAGCCCTTCAATAAAGGCCACAACCTTTTTCAGTGGATGCCTGCTTGTGTCTCCAGGAGCCATGACAGTGACTCCGAAGATTCGCCTGCGTAATACAGCCCAGTGTGGACACTCTAGGAGAACATGAACTGACGTTTCATCAGTCATGCCGCAACCCCTACATAGGGAACTTTCCTCTACTCCTAGATTGTAGAGGTGCTTCCTCATACAGCAGTGCCCTGTTAGGAGTCCTGCTATCTTCCTTAGCCTACTCCTTGGTAGTTCAGCTGCCCTGGCGTGTCCATCAGTCCATCCCTTCAGTAGAAGTTTGGATTGTCTAGGACCCTGCAGAGCATTCCAATGAGCGAGGTGCTGATTCTCAGCCACTTCTTCGTCTCCTAGCGTATTCTTTGTTTTGTTAGGCCCAGGGACGGACCCGGGCCGCAGAAAGGAGCTGCCGCCCCTTCCGCAGCCAGTGCATCCGCCATCCCGTTGCCTTCAAAACCAGAGTGGGCTGGAATCCATTCTAGCCGCACCACGTTCCGCCTTGCAAGATTAGCAAGTTGTTCTCGACATTCGTTAGCAAGTCCTGAGTTGCTGGTATACCCACTCAGGACTTTAATTGCTGCCTGACTGTCAAGGTATATGGTTATGCGTCGATCCACATAACCATAACGACGTTGTAGGTCACAGAGAGTTCGGCAGTGTAACGTCACGAGATAACATACTGGTTCGTTCCTATACTGTGATAATAGTTACATAATTATGTATAAATAAATACAAATTGATAATCACGTTTTATGTTCAAGATTGTATAAAGTTCTCAACAAACCCAAGCTCTCACTATTGATGGAAATATATTGATTCATTTTTACTTCGGTCATGAAAAAAATATTTCAATGTTAATCGATTCTTCAACAACTCTTGGACGTATTTTCATGAGAAATGGAACGGACACATTTGGAAATAATTGCGAATTTTGTAGAATTTATTGATAACTTTCGAATTTTCAACGCTTTAAGGAAAAAAAGTATGTCAACCACGTAGGAAAAGCCTCATTCCTGGACTCTCTGTAGTAATCTTCACAGTCGTTAGGAATATGAGGTTTCTCCTACTTGGTTGAAAATCTACTATCACTCCACTCCACTGAAAAAAAAATGCATATCATCCCATTTGAACTGGAAACTTAGATATAGATTCAAATTCCTTTTTCTCTGTATGTAACTTGGGACATGTTTTATGAAAAATTTTGCCAATTGAACTGTCAAATTTAAGAGAATCTCATAGTTAACTATATATCACATGTTATCTTCTCGTATAAAGAAGACATAACTTATTATCGTATGGAGTTATATATTACCGTTATCGACCACTCCAACACACTTTTTTATTATTTGATATTGCTCACAAACATTGTTGGCAACAACCCATTTTCCTTGCGTCTGCATCCCGGAAAGTAATAATTATAATTCAGTTATATTTATGTCGTGAGCAATGCAGCACACTACCACTTAATATTCTCCTCGCCTCTTGGAAACACTACCAAATAAAACTATTTGCCATTGTTCTCAGACAAGCAAAACTTGTTATAAGTAGAAACACGAAAATGTGTTGCTTTCAATTTAGTTGTGGTCTCGTGTCAACTATTCAACTTTTAATTTAGTTTTATAGCATTCAAAAGGAATTATTATTTACTACGGATATAAGAAAATGGTAATACCATGGAACATTTCTTGGAATATTGAAACTAAGTTCATCATTGGATTATTATTATTCTCCTCCAGATAGATGAGTAGTATAAGTATGGAGATATAATTCCAAAAAAAGGTAGAGCGTGTCGCGGTACATACAGTAGGAACTTAAGTTCCTTTTAAGCAACAATTATGTAATACATTTGACGTTGTAAATAAACAATTTGCATATTTCTCGGTGGTCGAGTAGTAAGCAAACCACAGACTCTCACGCGGTAGACCCGGGCTCAATTCCCCGTTAAGAAGTTTTTTTTTATTGTTAATTTCATTTTTAAATAATTATTCTGCTTGATATTAATACCGACAACAGGTAGACGTTTGAAATATTTAGCAGAATATTCATTATTATAGATAATGGTACGGTACCCTCCATGAGGGAGTCCGACTGGCAACATCTACTTATAACAGCATCGTATATTCGAAAAGAGAAACAGTAGCAATATACAAATTGGACATTCAAGAACTGTACGTTTACCACTCAAAAATTGGTGGGAACATAAAATTGAATTGTTAAATTTTCAATTTGAAGTTATATTAGAATTTATAGAAATTTTCATTTTCTAGATTTTTTCTTAAGTGGGTCGTAGAAAAAATGTGCTTCTTGACTCGTGTGGATTGTCCATATCGCACTTGACGATTGAGCACTCCGCCTACGGCGTCGTGCTCAAACTTCGTTCTCGTGCGATATGGCCATCATATCCACACTAGTTGCACAAACTACTATTTCTATCAAAATATGCCCTTTTACATTTAAAAACAACCTGCCGATTGTCAAATCAATTTATCCATCCATTTTAAAGTTATCGAATTGAAACATTCAAGTTTTCTAAATTTCAACACCCTGTATTTCAAAAAATAAATGTGCTAGACTTTAATTCTCATATCATTTTGTCCAATTTTACGAGAGGAATCTACATGCAAACGTTGTAATTACCCTTAACGTAAGACATGCTTGTACCATTTTTTGCGCGATCGTATTGAAATAAATTCCGAATAAAATAATTCAAATTCCTTTAAATGAACGAAATGTCAAAAGTAAGATTTATACTTCTTAATCAGTTTAAAATATATTTTGTATCTTATGAAATTGTTTTTATGATACTTATTACTTTTCGACGTCTGAACGGTAAGTAAATCACTTACCGACGTTTTAAAATTAGAAACCAGTAAACACAACCTAGCGTCCTAACAACCAATGCTCTAAATAAACAAAAAAGATCAATCGCTCAAAAAACATTATGAAAATAATAGTAAAAATGTATCTGAACAAATTCGAGTAGATCACCAGCACTGCGAATACCAGCTTTGCATAGAATTTTAATATAGCATCGGTGGTTCAATGGTAGAGTGCTCGCCTTCCACGCGGGCAGCCCGGGTTCGATTCCCGGCCGAAGCATATGAATCGCTGCTTAGCAAACGAGAGAGAGACTCAGGAGAGAGCACACGCACGCAATCAAGGCACATAACGAAGCAACGTAACATAACGTAACGTAACGGTCAGATATTTTGCGTCGCGAGTCCCGGTCGCTCAAACATAACCTGACGTAATGAACTAAAGTTCCAAAACTAACACAATTTCAGTGGCGTGGCCAAGTATAAGGGCAAGATATGAGGGCGGGATGCTTCAAGGGTCCTTTTTTCACTATTCAGCTTCCCAGAAACTTTGTCGAAGGAGTGGTATGAAATATCGGGTCTAAAAAGCACTTCAATCTTCTTTCAGTTGATATTTTGTACCTTGAACATTTGGAGCGTCTATTGATTTTTTCATGAAAAATATTCTCAAACAAGTCAGTGAGAGCGAGTTGACGTAGGATATTCAAAAATAAAATTACTGTTGTGCATGTTTCAAAAAGTTCGCCGTAGCGAGGTTTGCTGGTTTAGTTCCTTTAGCACATGTTTCAAGCGGCTTCAAACTTATACTGGCCAAGTCCAATTGGTTTTGCGAAAGAAGCTTCGAATGACCAGCTGGCAGAAGCGCCAGCAACTTTGGATATTTTGATGGTTATGTAGTTGGTGAGAATAAATAAAATTCAGGAATCATCGCTATATAGAAGAAGTTACTAGTCCAAGAGCCAGAGCCGAAAAAACTGTTTCAATTTCTAAAGGCTGGTTTTTTGTTAAATCGTTGTAGCCGATGGGTACACAAACATGCTCCGGTCAGTCAAGCGTGCCGTAGAACAGGTGGCTCAGGTGCGATATTAAAGGTGTATCATTTGACGGGTGAACAAAATGAATTTCTAAAAGCTGAAAATTGTTATACAACTTCTCTATTGTATAAAATAAAAGTTGTGTTGGTCAGTCAGTCCGGATAGACGTATGATAAATAATTATTAAGTGCAATTCGTTTCTAAAACTTCAAATTTTGTCTGAGGGTTCAGAATTATGTATTGAGCATCAAAACATCCGTCAGTATTGTGTTCAGTAGAACAACGTCCGTCAGTCAGGTGAATAAGGTAAAGGTATACTTTGCGCGCCGTTTGAGTTTCAGGCTGCGTATCACGCTATTTCTACATTTTGTATTGTCATTTTAACAATCAGAAAACGTCATTTGATCTTATAATTTGTGGTTCTATAGATAATTACCGTTTGTATCGCAGCGACAAACGATTTATTTAATCATTTGATACGTTTCGTGCGGTATTATTATGCAAAAAAGTAAAAAATTGTGGATTCAGAAAAACTTATCTTATCCACACCAGAAAATATCACTTGATAATGTGATTTTGGCTATTGTAATAACTTGAAATTCAATTGACAAATAGATAACCTTAAATTTGATAAATAAAATCATCAGGATCGAGGACAGCCAAATTCAAAGAGGCTATGCAATTAATAATTACCAGCTTCTTTTTATTACTGAAAATACTTGAGAACTTTCAAAATACTGATGTTTTTCCGTGTATCCATGCATATTTTGGTATTATTTAAAAAAAATGAAACAATAAGATTAATATTCACTTTTCATAAATAATAATTGACCGTGAACAACAAATTACAGACCTATCGAGAACTGTCGGTGTGACTGTAGAGAAAGTCGTAAGACACATTGCCGCTACGAAAGTAACGCCTTCATAGTATTTTAAACTCTCGATTGATAGGTTGAGCTTACGCGTAATCTAAACATCAACCAATCACATTTTTGTAATTCAAAGATTAGGGTTAACGTTTGTAATACATTCAAACGGTTCATTATTGTGATATTTTGATTAGGATAAATCACAGACCTGCCTTTTTTCCATTTCTTCCTACGTAATGTGCTAAAAGGACATTAACAATCGATGACGCACACCAAGAAGGGTATTATTTAAACTATACATACTGTTATTGAATATATCTCTGTATTTTACCGAAAAATGACTTCTATTTCGTTACAATTAGTTTGAAATGGAATTTCAGCGATAATATTTCTCATTGCCTATTCGCTTACTCGTACAAAATTTCCAACTGAAGCATTCGGTATTTGTTTCAGATTTCAAAATCGAGCTCCAGTGAAGTAACTCTAGTGTCAGTCGAAAGAGATACGTCAGGTGAATTTAAATGCGAAGTAAGCGCTGATGCACCGCTTTTCCACACCGATATTCAAGTGGCTAAACTACTCGTCGTAGGTAAGAAATGTTGTCAACGATGTTGCCACAAATTATTTCTCTTCCCAATATAAAACCAAAAAAAATTTTAATGTGTAATATAGTCGTACCCTGAAGATAAGTTTCTTTCAATATTTTATTGGGGAATCAACTCAAGGATGTACAAACTCTGTTGTTTGACTAATATTTATGAGTGATTCAACAATATTATCTTCCGTAGCAACTTTCTCAAAAGTCATTTGGAATAATGTTCCTAATGATGAGATGTAGGTATTGTAGAAAATTTTCATGCGGTACATTCAAGTTTCCAAAAGTATCCTTATTCGCATTTTCATAAGCTCTAAGGTAACAGTATAAAGACGAATCGTCTGAATTCTGATATGCTTGTGAATACGTCTCACATACGCTGCATGTATGAATTTCCGAACATGTTTCAATTAAATAACCACAAAAATAGCGAACAATAGTACATTGTTTACCGGGTAGGAAAAGCTTAACATT
>CAJUYI010004194.1:0-19523 GCA_910591695.1 Galerucella pusilla
AGAGGGCAACTCACAATGGTTCAACTTGTTAAATATTTAAAAAACATTTTCTTTACCAGGTATGTAAGACTGAAAAAATTGTTTATAGTGTGAAATTTAAAGATTATATTACTTTATTATTCTGATTCTGATTTTCGATTTAACGCGGAAACAAAGCAGCCTTAAAAATTACAGCCGTCTAGAACAAGGTCATAATATAGTCATTATAGCTATTTGCCTAACTACAGTTTCCTGTAACAATTGTCATATTTAAGTAAAGCGTGTTATAGTCACTATAGCACTCAAAGCATCATCAAAATGGTTACCTTTTGGAAGTAGCTGTATGAAATACTGAATGTTATTGTGACCTAAGTCTCTATTGTGTCCTATTTTGGGAGAGACTGCAGGGTTTTTCGCCTATTAATAAATATAGAACCGAAAACTACTACTTTTTTTGTAGAGCGTATTGCGCAGCTGCTGTATTTTGCCTTACTACTTTCATGAAAACAACTATCCACTACTCAAATAACTTGAACTTAATTGGAAAATTAATGTTTGTTACTCAATTAAACCATAACCACACTTTCCCTAGTGGATCATGATGTTTTAACCTGTTAGAATGTTCGTTATTAGTTGGAAACTTTTTCATAACGAGCGATATAATTTAAATTGCGTTAGCGTTTTAGGAAGTTTGTAGGTTACTTATATTTAAAGCAGAGTCTCGCTCATTATATTTCGGAAATATTTAATACTGCTATCAAAATGAATTGAAAAGGGTCTCTTTTATGGGAGCATTCTGTATCTGCAAACGTAAACAAGAAGGAGAAGAAGGATTTTTGAGGAACTTTCTTATTCACGGAGAAATCCCAACACCATTGGCAGGGAAGAATGCGACTCGACCACATACTTGCAAATTGAATAGAGGGATAGCCTGAAGGAGCTACTAAGTCTCTGAGGCAGAATAATTGAAGGCAAGGGGATCCTAACTAGGTTCGAAATGGATTTGCACTGGAATAAAATTTTTTCTCGAAGGGAAATGCTTTTCAAGATATGAACAATGAAAATATTTTCAATACTTTATTGCGATTAATGAAGTTTCGAAATTTGAAGAATTTAATTAAATTCCATTTGAAAAAGTTTTCAACTAGAGGACAGACTTGAGAATATTTTGCATGAAAGTTACACTATTTTTATCCAAATTTGAAAGTTAATAGATACGTATATCGGGCATATCTATTTCTACGAAAGATTGAAAGTTTTTTTGAAAGATTCGATTATAGAAAAACCTTCATGCTATTATAAGTAAATAGGTCGTCTGAAAAAGGCGTGATGGAAAATTTTCGTGTAATGAGAACAGTATAAACGAAGTACCTATAACAACCCAAGCATATGGATGGAAAATGGAATTTTTTATTTGGAATAAAGCGTGGGAATATAATTCGATGGAATATTCTGAAAATCATGTAGGTCGATGTTACTTATGTGAAATAGCGTTATGTGCGTAATATAGAATTGAATACTGAGAAGGAGAAGTTTATAAGTAGGTATCGCGGAATATTTCCACACCTAACCCTTGCTTCAAAATTCGTCTCCAGGAGTTTGCTTTGCTTTGCTTGCCACAGTTTGTTTTTAAATAAAATCATTTTTTCGCCTCCAAATAGTCATGAAATTTTCGAAAATCCACTTTTCAAAACTGAAGACACTTATAACTCGACTAATATGATAGATAGAACGTTCTAGTCTTCGTCAATCGATTCAGGGAAAAATTTTACATATACATGTGAATATTGAGTCCATAAATCCAAGCCATGAGGAAGTTAGCAGTAACCAGTTCATATTAAATATTTCCATTCCTACCCCTTGCTTCAAAATTTTCGACAAAAAAAATGTTTTCGACATAAGAAGCGCTCAAAATTCGTCACCGGGGGTTTTTTGGGACCAATAATTGACTGGCACAGTCCGTTTTTGTATAAAATTATTTTTTCACCTCCAAATGGAGTAATGAAATTTTCGAAAATCCACTTTTCAAAACTAAAGACACTAATAACTTGACTAATGTGATAGATAGAACGTTCTAGTCTTTGGCAATAGATTCAGGGGAAAATTTTACATATATCAGTGAATTTTGAGTCCATAAATCCCAACAATAGGGAAGTTAGCAGCAACCAGTTCATATTAAATATTTCCATACCTACCCCTTGCTTCAAAATTTTCCACAAAAATAATGTTTTTGACAAAAGAAATATGCTTAAAATTCGTCACCGGGGGTTTTTTGGGACGAGAAAATTTACTGGCACAGTCTGTTTTTGTATAAAATCATTTTTTCGCCTCCGAAAATCCACTTTTCAAAACTAAAGGCACTCATAACTCGACTAATATGATAAATATATTTTTTTCGTTATCTTTCCAGAAACAAGAAGTGTATCCCTAATAAAAGAACAGGAAAAAATGTTATATTTCCGTAGACCAGTCCCTGATACTTGACATTTTGAGGTTTGTGCAATTAAAATTAAAAAAAAGATACATTGAATCATTGAATTCAATCGAGAGGAACTGCATTCTTCAACATAAACATTCGTGTCCAATGTCGACTATTCTATATAGGTAACAGACGGAACAAATATAATCATTGTGTGGCAAATTGCACCTAAATCACTTAAGAGCACTCCGTTCAATAGTTTTGCATTCATATGCAGATAGGTACTCCTGTGCTCGATTCGTTGACGATTTACTGTCAGAACCTGTCACCGCACAACTAGAAATTTATAACAGTGTCGAGACTGGCTCTAGTCGAGCTAGAAATTATTAAAGCCAGTAGTGGATTGAGCAAGAGTATATAATTCATTATTAAACAATTTTATACAAAAATGCATCGAAATTCGCAAATTAATTCCCTTACTATGCATTTTACGTTTAGATATATTATATTTTAAAGCATACTTGATAACTTTGGAATTAAAAGTAAAGTATTTAAAATAAGTGAATACAGGTTGTTTACTGATAAAATGCAATTGTAAATTCTTTCCGCACGCCACTGTCTTATGAACGATTTCTTCAAGCGCGGGTCACACTAGGTTGGTTGCCAGCGGCTGAAGGCTGAGGATGAGGATGGCAACATTATGAAGACTGGCTACTCACCAGTTCACAGTTGTTCAGGTCAGCGAGTAAAGCCGCGTTTACACTAGGCCAGTAGGTGGGCAGTTTCTTGAAGCAGGTGACCTCAGGCAAACTACTGTACTGGGTACTTGCCGTTAACCCTGTCCACACGACGTCAGTTGTGAGCTAGCCATTGTTCATTAAAAATGGCAGAAAGTGCATCTTCTGTGTTATCTTTTAATGACATACATGAGTTGACGCGATACCTTATACTGGTATGTGTAAGTGAGTCTAGTGAGATATTATTGGAAGAACTGGAAAACTATGGGTGAGAGAGTGGCTTTACAGGAGAGATACCCTTGGTGCATCTGTCCCATTACTAACAGAACTGCGTAATGTACTGGTTCCATAAGCAGGGCCGGTCCTTGTAAAGTTCCAAAAACTTAATTGTCATCTCTTCGGTCCAGCGTAAACCCATTGTATTAGTACAGTATTACACAAATATATAAAAATGTAAGCAATAAACCAACATCCAATAAAGCACTGTTTGTCACCAATTAGCTCACTTACTCGTCAATGAGTTGTCCACACGGCGTCAGTGCAAGACAGGCTGAGTGGCAGGTACCGTTTTCGAGTAGGGGGGGCAGGTTGTCTATTCCTCGTGCTAGTCGACCTGCCAGGCAACTTGCTTGTGGTCGTCTACACGGAGCAGGCTACTTGCTCCAAGTAACCTGCCTACCTACTGGCCTCGTGTAAACGCGGCTTAAACGATAGACTATGTTGGCGGCAGCTGGTCACGTGACCCGCTAGTTAC
Source organism: Galerucella pusilla (assembly GCA_910591695.1). Lineage (NCBI taxonomy): Eukaryota > Metazoa > Arthropoda > Insecta > Coleoptera > Chrysomelidae > Galerucella > Galerucella pusilla. Next base: position 3,890 of record CAJUYI010004194.1, read on the forward strand.
CTCTCTGCTACCAAAAGTTGATCGTCCAGCGCCAGCGGCGAATTTTGTGATTACACCAATCTGAGTAGCTTCCTCAAATAGCGACTGGCAACCAGCTAGTGTGATCCACGCCTTAATCGCGAACTTTCACGTGGAGGTACCAAATTAAAGTTTGAAATACTTACTTTTTTCTGTCTCTAACTTATTTTCTCCAATCTAATAGACTCATGTTTTTTTTTCAAAAGTTTCGATGTATGTACATGATTTTCAAAATAAACATTTTGGATTTTTATTCACATTCGCTTGCAATGTATTTTTTTTATATTAAGGAACGTTTTCTATTTATGCTATAAGTTTTATTTTTAAAACTTGTAGAGCGTAAACAAATTTTGAGAAAACCCAGTGTCTGGGTTGTAAATCCGAATGCATAATTAAATTTTTCTGAATAAATTTTCATCGGTAGTAATTCCAAATATTTACGCAGCTCGAGTTTATATTGTAATTGAACTGTGTTTTTCGCACTTGTGACCGGTTAATATTGGAGAATAGTAAACTGATAGAAGTGATTTGATTGAAAATAAATGCCACTAGGCTTTTTTGCTTGCATTACAATCTGAAATACGCACAAAAATAATGCAAATGTGAAAAAAAACCTATACCCTTCCCATTCTTAATAAATTTAATTATTGCTGTATACATTGTTCAATTAATCAAGTAACGGGACATTGAACACCAATGAAAGTGTAGATTAGATTCAACTCAGTACTATATCTGATAGCAGCATTTGCTGACAATACTGCTAGGTATCAGTGCCGGATTAACGTAGCAATAGGGTATTTGACAATTTTTTTTAAACACTATTAGAAGACCTGCGGCCGCCCACCTGAGCTGGCCTATAAGAGACAAGCAAGCAGCGAGACCTCTTACGTCACAATAAACTCACATATTTTCCCGCGCTGAGTAAATATTTGAAAATTACCATTTTTGTTAAGTTAATAAAAAATCACTGGTTTAATTTATTTGTGTGAAATATTGATTTCTGGCATAATAGTACCACAAAGTACCTGCTCCGACTCTTTTTTAATTTTTTCCGCTCATAGGAAAATACCCTATTGCAATTGCTACGGGCCCCGCGCGAAAGGGGGCCTCGCATATTCAAACCCACTCATATCTACCGGAGCGTAATTTTTTAGGGTCAGACACTCGGTACCCGTCTATAGATAGCAAATAAACGTATTGAGTATTGAATTGTTTTTTTACCACTTTATACTTGTCTCTTCATCCTTGTCATAGCAGATCAAGGTCTCTTTGAAAGAATTTGCTACGGGCCCCGCGCTTGCTTAATCTGGCACTGCTAGGTATATAAGCAAAGATCACGAAGAAGCAATAACTAGCCTGGAAACTTCAATTTAATAATTGGACCAAGCGTTTTGAATCGAATGAGCAAAATCTGCTCACAAGCAAAAGAGGTCAATTTATACCCCTTCGAATAAATAATACGAAAATTAATACCATTCATTCATACGTTTGGGTTGGGCTCAACAGCCCAGGCACTTTGTCTGAATCTTTGCTTCCTCAGGGTACAGTGTCCAGTCACCAGGTCAGTATTTGTCTTCAAATTTCTCTTGCACAGTTTCAACAGCCTGGACGAGAGTTCCTTGTCTAACTTATTCAGTAGACTCTTAGTATGGAGGTGTCCTTGTGTCAGCCTCAATTTGAGTTGGTGTTCCTTAACTAGCCAGTTCACGATTTCCTCTCTTATGTAATCCTTTGTGATTCCACAAAACAGTTCCAGACTCGTTAAGGGTCCTTCAGAGCCTTCTTGAGCTAGCTGGCCTACCATTACATTCCCCGCAATCTCCTCCTGTACCGGCACACATATTAAAGACACACATTATTTACAGTTTCTTACCAGTTTAGACCTAGCTATTGAATTGCTGATAGCTTTAAGCAAAGCGTGTCTGTCAGTGAAAATTTTAATTTTTTTCCGGTATCTTCTGATGTTTTCATCAACGCAGGCTATAGCGGTAATCGCCTCAGCTTGAAACACAGTTGTTGTGTATCGACCAAGGCCAAGAGACAGTTTCTGGCTATGTCCACTTATACCATCAGCCCCAGTGCCATGGTTTGTTTTGGATCCATCGGTGAACCAGGTGATTTCTCCAGAATTTCCTGGATGGATCACCTGTTCCCTGGATGGGATGATGATATTCACTCGTTCAGTGAATATGTTCTCCGGTATCATTCTATTAAAACTCATGTAAAATATGTGTTCATCTAGTATTGTCCCAGTTATTTCAGTGTGTCCTTCTCGAACAATGTTCGGGGACCATAAGTCTCCCGATTCCAGCAAGAATTGCCATCACCGCCTCCGCCCGTTCCAAAGGAGGAAGTCCAACAAGGGCTTCCATTGATGCCGTCCCTGTGCTGTTCATTATCCCAGTTATACCAAGTAGGGCTTGTCTTTGGATTGCAGTTGATATGTTCACTGCTGAAGACACTTCTGTCCACTCAAATACCATATTATTCATAGATTAAACGACTTACCTGTAAGGAAGTTCGATCTTGATTATATGAGGAACCACTTCCTTATAGACCACCATGTAGTTACGCCCCTGGCGCGGAACAATCACTAGATTTTATGAAGACAAACACAAATATTCACCTTGCCGGCCTCTAGCCTCTCTTGACTCATTATGTTTTTAGTGCATAGATTGCGTAGGAGACCTAAGGGTGGGATAATCCTTTCTAACTGTAGTGAGACTACTGGGAGGGTTGGTCTATAAGGAAGTGGTTCCTCATATAATCAAGATCGAACTTCCTTACAGGTAAGTCGTTTAATCTATGATTATATTTCGGAACCACTTCCTTATAGACCACCATGTAGATGTTGAAAGCATAACTGCCTAAGCAATCTAAGCAAATCCTCTCCATAAGACCATATAGATATATAATTAAAATAAGGAGGTTTGGAATGAAACACCTAATACCATTTTTTATAGTTTCAATCTAATTAGGAAAGATGTATAAACATATAACATATATATAAACAGTATGTACATACTGTAAGATATTCATTAATATTATTATTAAAGGGAAGTAATATCGGACAAGTAACAACTTAACATCTTACTTACTAGGAATTACCGCCTTTTTAACACATTATCCATTGTTTTTCTTACTATTACTTTATGCGAGTTTTAGAATAGTTTCTGCAAAATGTTCCTCAGTCAAAATTGGCCTATTGTAGAATTTTGCGAAAACATTTGATTTTGAGGACCATCCTGCAGCCTTTCTTATTGCTTCCACATTAACTCCTGCTCTATAAGCAGCCGAAGTTGAAGCATGGCGAGTAGAATGTCCAGTAAACTGAGACGTATCTATACCGCTATCCTTGAGAACGGTTTTAACCCATCTTGAAATGGTTTGTACTGAAGCTTTGCGGTAAGGTCTTTTATGTGTTATAAAAAGGTATGGCGTATTTTTCTGAATATCTTTAGTTCTATCGATGTATGAAAGAAGAGTACTGGCCACACATAACTCTGGCTTTTGCACAAAAAATGGCAAAGTAATTAAGGGCTGTGCCCAATTCGGCTTAGAGGTCTTTATTAGATCCGAGATTCTAATTTCAATATGATTCTGCATTTGTCTTATATCTGAATTTTTTATCTTTGATAAGGTCTGCATTCTTTGTGCCGAAACCAGGGCTAATAATGTTACAATTTTAAAGGTTAATTTCTGTAAGGATAAAGCATTTAACGGAAACATTGTTGACAAATAATTCAAAACAGCACTTGGGTCCCAAGTTACACTATATTTGGGAAAAGTAGGTTTAAGTTTAAAAACACCTTTGAAAAAACGACTAAGAATATCTTCATCTTCAAACTTATTGTATAATAGTTTCAACGCTGAGCGATGCGAATTAAGTGAGCCATAACTGCTTCCTCTTTCAAATTGTACGGTAAGGAATTGTAAAATATCTTGTATAGAGGGTTTTTCTAAGGTGATGTTGTTACTAATAATAAAGCTCCACCATAGTTTTAAAGAGGTATTATATTGTTTCAAGGAGCCTTGGCTTAAAGACGCTAATAGAATATTTATTCCTGCTTCTGAAAAGTTTCTTCTGCGATACGCTTCCCTGATAAGAACCCTACAACCAGGGTAAGCTTTTTCCATAGGGGGTGACTCTCTCTGAAAGGTGATATAATTAAGTTTGGATGAGGCTCAAAAACTAAGGGTTCTTTAATTAATAACTTATAAAATAATGGATACCAGGGTTGTGTAGTCCAAGCAGGAACTACCATTATACCCTTCGCTTTCTCTATGATAATCTTATTTAGGACTTTCAATATTAAAGGAAAAGGTGGAAAGGCATAAAAGAAGGAAGACCATGGTTTAGTAAAGGCATCGACAAACACCGTGTCTGGATCCTTTTTCCAAGAAACATAGTTTTTACATTTTGCATTGGACTTTGATGCAAATAAATCTATTGTAGGTTTACCAAATGCATTAACTATTTCTTGAAAAACCTGAGTATTCAAGGAATATTCTGTTTCTATGGATGAGGATCTGGACTCTTTATCAGCATCAGCATTATCTTCGGAAGAAATATATGATGCAAATACCCAAAGGCCTTTCTTTTCGCACCATTGCCATATTTGTTTTGTAATTTCATGAAGTTTTAAATATTTGATTCCCCCCATTCTGTTAATATAGCTTATAGCGGTTGTATTATCAATTCTTAACAATAAATTACAGTTATTAAGATTTTTGGTAAAACATTTCAGGCCATATAATACGGCTAAGATTTCTAGGTAATTGATGTGATTTTCACTCTCCTTTTCGTCCCAAAATCCATGTGCCTTTTCTGAATTGCAAACTGCCCCCCAACCTTTAGAAGAAGCATCTGTGAAAATTTCGTATTGGTATGATCTGGACCCCAATTGTACTCCCGATAAGGCAACATTGTTAAGCCACCATTTAAGATCACTATTAGCTTGGAGGGAGAGGGATACTTTACTATTATAGTTACCGTTCCTCTCTAATAAGGAAACATACTTCAGTCTCTCGAGGGCTTTGGTACAACCGTACAAAAAAACGGGACAAATTGAGACTAAATAGCCCAAAAGTTTTGCTAGATCTCGAATTTTAAAAATTTTAGCATGTAACAGGTTCAAAATTTTTTGTTTTGCAGTTATTACTTTATCTTCAGGCAATTGTATTATAATTCTATTGCTATTAATTATAAAGCCTAGAAACCTACAAGTCTGATTTGGTTGTAAAGCACTTTTTTTTATAGTTGATTACAAAGCCCAAATCCTGAAAGGTTTCCACAGCCATATTGGTGTTTCTGGAGCATATTTCCTTAGAGTTACTAATAATTATTGAATCGTCTAGATACATCACTAATATAATACCCCTGGATCTTAAATATTTCAGAATTGGTTTGCACAACTTCGTGAATACAAAGGGTGCCGTGCACAACCCAAAGGGTAAGCAGGTGAACTCAAACAAACAATCGTTAAATGTGAACCTAAGGTACTTTCTATGTTTCCTTGTAACTGAAATAGAAAAATACGCATCTTTCAAATCTATAGAACACATATAAGAGTCCTTATTTATCATATCCTTGACCGATTTGATATTTTCCATTTTGAAATGAGATAAGGAAATAAATGAATTTAATTTTTTCAAATTTAAAACAAAACGGTAATCTCCGCTTGGTTTGGGTACCAAAAAATATGTTGACAAAAACTGGTTTTTACATGGTTTACATTTCCGAATAGCGCCAATTGACTCTAATTGCTTAATGCAATTTGAGTAAATTTTAAATTCATTGCTATTGAATCTTTTTGTAGCCAACTTGTTTGGTTGCTTTGGCATATCATTAAAAGGAATAGAATAACCATTAATCCAATTCAATATAGTAGCATTAGAAGTTATACGAGACCACCGGCTGTAAAACTGACGGATTCTACCAGCATAACCTTCCTTATTTACCTCTAATAAGTCCGCCGGAACATCGGTTGTTTTTTCCTTTGCTGTTGTTTCGTGTATGGTGCTTGGTTCCGAAATCTGGGCTTGTAGTAAGGGCGCCTGTCGTTTAAAGACTGTGAAGGTGTACTTGGTGGCATAGTGTGAGAAGGAAGACTTGCAGATGGAATTTTGTTCACAAAATTACTTTTCTTAAATATCACTTTGGGTTTGGATCCCATTTCTTTATTTGCTTTCTCTGTAAGCTGGGCAGTTTTAAAGCGATCATTGAAGTTCTGGCCAAAAATGAAAGTATCATGAATACTGTCTTCCGCTACTTTCTTTACTAAAGGATTTAATACGGGTAATAGCTCATGTTTCCTATGTTTTGATAGTAAATAGTGTGATTCACAAAAAAATTGAGCCGCATCTACTATACTAGGTGTTATTTTGGTTTTAAGGTCTGGTGGACACTCGTCTGAGACAAGAAGATTTAGCACAGAACCTAAGGCACTAAGTCCTCGGCCTATTTTTTCTTGAATACTACATAAGTATGTATCTTTTTTTGACCCATTCGGTGATATTATTCCCTTTATTTCTGGATTAACTTGTGGTGGTTTCAGCAATGGACAGTTATCAGCAATTTTCCATTTCTCCGTTAAGGTTTCCCTTACGCTACTTTCTAGACCTTTCGTAAGATAGTAAGACCAACGAGTCACAATTGCCTCATTTAAAGAAATACCAGAGGCTTTGCTATCTGATGGGTCTTCACCCAAAAGGTTCTGATCTGATTCAAAATTTTTAGTTGTATCATCTTTATTCTGAATATTATCAACATTTAGGGGCCCAGGTTCCTCATTATCTGAAGAGGGTGACGGCGACTCTATAATACGTCTTGGTCGCTGTCTATAATGCTTAGTCTTTCTAGTTCCGCTTCGCTCAGTCTCAGCGTCAGAAGAAGAACTGGTCTCGTCACCTATAAGGAGAACCCAGGGAATTTATATAGTAATAAGTGTGAGTGTGTGTTTTAATTAATTATTATATACTAAAAGGCATCTACTTTTATTTAAATAAAATTAAGTAGTAGTAGTTAAGCATATTTCACATCTATATTGTGCATGCCTTCTATCGGATCATAAACATTTAGCCAAATAAATCACTTTCTTTGTTACGATCCTATTAGTAATAATAGCGACAAAAAAAAATGAATCACACTGATAAGATTTAGGAAATATATCGACGATGGTTTGTGAATATTAATTTGCAAAACCTCAGAAATTAATTCCACGTGATTTACGTAAGTACCCATATACATATAGGATAAAGGATAATACCTAGTACAGTATAATTGCACTTGTATTTTCAATTACGTGATTTATGACATTAATACTGTAAAATTGTACATAGTGTCATTTTGGCTACTTTCTGGTGCGATATAATTGCACATAATCAGATTTCGCTAAGCTCGATACCCGAGTTAATTAGCTGTAAGTCAAATTTTAGTTATTATTACTTACTTGAACTACCATTAAGCAAGGATTCCATCATTTTAAGAATTTTGCTTTTTCTTTTGCTAGGTGTACCGGCACGTTTTTTCGGCGACATTGTTAGTTCCGCACTAGAAAACATAATGAGTCAAGAGAGGCTAGAGGCCGGCAAGGTGAATATTTGTGTTTGTCTTCATAAAATCTAGTGATTGTTCCGCGCCAGGGGCGTAACTACATGGTGGTCTATAAGGAAGTGGTTCCGAAATATAAGCTGATATAGCAAAGTATTTGCCAAGATCGTTCATGAGCGCGTTACGCGTTCGGCTCGTTCGGAGTAAAGAATGTTTACATCAAGACACACTTTTAGATTAGCGTCTAGGAGATAGGCAACTGAAAGTTAGTAGTTGCGGTGCGCCTGCGTCCAAGCAGCCTTTAACCTTCTATTCGATGTGACTGAATGTGAGCAAATAAATCCAGTTGTGGGATACTGAGTTTTCAACCCAGATGTCCTAGGTTCGAAGCCCCGTTAGGATCTGGGCTTTTTTTTTCTTTTTAGTTTTTTATTTCTTGTTTCTTATTTTCTGATATTTTTATACATAATTATACTTTGATCAAAAGGGTTTGTGCCTGGGTTTTCTTGTTTTTTTTTTAATTTTCAATTTCTTTTTTTCTGATATTTTTATACATAATTACGTTTTGATCAACCGGGTTTGGGCATGGGTTTTCTATTTTTTTAGTTCTCAATTTCTTTTTTTCTGATATTTTTATACATAATTACACTTTGATCAACCGGGTTTCGGCCTGGGTTTTCTTGTTTTTTTTAGTTTTCAATTCCTTATTTTCTGATATTTATATATACTTTCGGTTGCCTATCGTTCATCTTCGGGAGCCATGCTGCGTGATCGGCTAGACGCTAATCACTTTTAGGCTGGATGCCGTTTGCAGTTAAGGAGGTGGTTATTCTTAATACACATCTTACTTTCTTCAAAGCTTATTGCTTTTTTTAGAACTTTTGTTAGTCAGTGGCATATCCAGTTGTGTCTTCACTAGTAACACACTCTCTTGAACCTTCTATTGGCGAGGTACGAAAAATGATTTGGTCATTTATATTTCTTTTATTTCATTTTTCCCTCATTCCAATTTCACTACGCGATACGATTGTGATTATTTCATTTCCAGTTAATCACACACGAAATTATGTGGATTTTATAAATCTAAAATTCCATTAAACGAAACCGACTTTAAAATTTCGGGCACATCTGTTATCATACATAAATCGCTGCAGGTTATGTGGTCTGTTGTGACACACAATCTAAATTAATTAGTACGAACAAAAAAAAATGTAATACTGTTATTTACTGACGATGTTTGTATTAATGAATTATGTATCCAATATACAATTTATTAACTATTTTATTTACACTGCTAAGTTTATAATTAATTCGTCCTACATTGACTGATTTATCTTCCCATACAATTTATATAATTTTTTTTTTCATAATTCTCGTTAATTAATACCTACAAAAAGTAACGGATACATTGGTTATTAGCCGAATGTGGAAAATTAATAATTCACTATTTTTATTAAATACCGTTATGAAGATATATGAACAGCTTATAACAGAATTAAACCAACTCTAGAAAATCAGCTTTCAGAGGCACAAAGTGGATTCAGACCAGGAAAAAGTACGCAGGATCACATTATTCACAATAAAACAATTAGAAGAGAAGAGACATTCAGAAAATAGAAACACATATCTAGCGTTCATAGATCTCGAAAAAGCGTTTGATACTGTAACTAGGGAAAAAGTATGGAAGGGGCTGAAAGAAAAGGGAATACACAAAAAAATAATCGGAATTGTTTAAGATATATATGAAACAAACACAAATTTTATCATAAAAAACAACATAAAATCAACAGGATTTAGAACCAACATAGGATTAAGACAAGGAGGGGGACTGAGCCCAACTTTATTTAATGTACATATGGACAGTAATATTAAAAAAAGCGAACAGAAGGTGAAGAAAATGTTCGTTGGGTATAAAAATTTAGAAAGAGTAGAGATAGCCGAAGGAGTTTTTGCAGATGATGTGGTGCTAATAGTAGGAAGTGAAAACCGATTACAAGAAAAGTTGAACATATGGAAAGATGTTATGGAAGAAGAAGGCATGAAAATCGACAAAAATGAAACCAAAATACTCGTAATAGGAAATCAGAAGATCAACACAGAAATTAAAATAGATAATATACAAATAGAACAAGTAAAAGAATTCCAATACTTGGAATAACTTTTGACGAAACAGGAAAACAAGATGCAGAGATAAATGAAAGAAAAGAGAAAACAATTAAGCTATACTATGCCATGAACCAAAAATTTCTAAACAAAAAAGAAATCACCAAAGAGACAAAAGTAAAAGTGTATAATACAATATATCGACCAGTTTTAACTTATGGATGCGAATCTTGGACTCCTACAAGTAAACAAAAAAGCAAAATACAGGCAGCAGAAATGAAATACTTGCGAAGAACATTTGGAAAAACAAGAATGGACAAAATTAGAAACACAAAAATAAGAGAGGAATTAGGTGTCCAGCCCGTACTAAAATTTATAGAACAAAGACAACTCAGCTGGTGGAGACATATTCAGAGAATGAATAATAATAGACAAGTGAAAAGGACATATGAGGCCAAAATACAAATAAAAAGCAAAAAAGGAAGACCAAAACAAACATGGAATACAATAGTGGGTAATATACTAAGGGAGAGAGGTAAATCATGGGAAGAGGCAAGAACATTGGCAGGAAACAGGAAAGAATGGAAAAAATTTATATATGAGAATTAAATGCAAACCCGACACCTTAGGGTATAAGGTTATATGATTAGAGATATTTTTATGAAGGAATTATCCATCATACAGGGTGAATAACGTCACAACAGGTTGAATATGTGGGAGTGACACTTAATTCTAAAGTGAATACTGTTGAGTATGTAATACATTTATATTGTATGCCAGTGTAGCTTTGTGTAGAGAGTGCGCATGTGCGCCCATATATGGAGAGCTTCCGTCTAGTAGCGGTAGCGCGGCGCAATCAACTATGTTCTAGATCAGAGTATCGAAGTACGCCGACCTAGCATGTCATGTTTTATGTTATGTTCTCGTCATTAGTAATAAAGCCTATTTTATGTTATAAAGTATTGTTTACTTTCAAACCACGCACCTTAACAAATACACTTGGAAAAATTACTACCATGACGACTAGCCTTTTCTGACAATTCAGAAGAGTCATGGGACTATATTAACTGCAATCCGAAGACAAACTTTCCTTGGACATGAGGGGATTACAGGTAAGGAATTGGTGGACCAGTTAGGAGACTTCATAGATTCAGGACCATTCTGTGATATTAAAAAAAAATATGCATTAGATTGACAAAAACCACCAATTCAAATGGGGGTTGACAGAACACCTTTATACAATTAGTTTAGTGAACAGATTCGACAAGGAACTCTCAAGTATGTAAGATAGATTTAAAGACATTTACCGACCTGGGCTCAAAATCAAAATAGCTGCTACTTAGAAGAACATGTAGCTTCTGAAATGGAAAAGATAATATGGGAAATGGTTCAATAATTCAATTCAAGTGCCTGGTCTGTCGAGAAGAACCCAAACAATTGGCGATGCCTTCGCAGTATTCCTAGAGTACACACATATGTCATAGTCATTTTGAAGTTAAATGCCTTCGCGTAAACCTTCAACTCAGTGTATCCTCCGATCATTAAGAAGATTAGTTGAATAACCTGCATTAATGAGAGCACACTCTGTATATGGAAGGGCTTAATTTGACTGCATAATCATAAATATTCTCTTCGCCATTGATATTTTCCCATTGCTGAAGTTGATTTGCATCTCACGTAACCCAAATATTTATTTAAATTAACACTAACAATGCAATAATACCAATGGGAACTTATTGTACTCGTATTAGTGTTTCATCCTCTATCACAGTCAATTAAAATCAGATTTGACATTTCTCTTTGTCCGTTATCCTGTTTGCTCCTGAGATAATCCTCCAGGAAGCTTCAGAAGCAGCTCTCCGATTATTACCTGCGAAGTCCAGCAGGTCGTAATAACAATAAATGAGGAAGTTCTGTCATCGTATTTGTTTGAAATATTTAAGGTTGCAATAAAGCAATAAATTATGCGTATTATAATAGGGGTGTCTGGTACGAATATTTGCTTGTTTCGATACTAAGTAGATACCAAGACAAGCATTTCACGAAAATTCACAATTATAGAAAAAAGATTCTCTGAATACTGTGGAGACGTGTAGAATATACATGTCCTAACGTCCGAATAAGTTATACAACGACTGATTCTTTTTACGATACTATAATCCAAAATGTAGGTACCTACTTCACAACCAGAATCAACACTTTGTCGAAAGTTCCTTCAAGAATTGCTACTTATAGCGGCCATTCTATGATGCGCACTTCAACTTTACTAGCTAATAAAGATGATCTTACAACAATTCAACGACTAGAGAAGCTTCGCTATAGCTGAAAGCTACATCCAGGATTCTATATCTAAAAAGCTTGATATCGCAAGGAAGATCCAAGGTACTCCTGGTCGTTCGTTACAAGAGGAGCTATCCACTATTCCTACAGATTTATTACAAACTTCTGATGCGTTCTGAAACCGTTTTATAAATGGAAATGGAAAATTAATGTTAATAATAATAATAATAACCAAAATGTGGATAAAGCGGTAATTATATGCTTCATAAGTATGCATAAAATTTCAATGTGAATGTGGATAAATAGTATCTGTAAAGTAGGGAGGGTAATGTAGGCTCACTTACAGCACTTAGGCCACATGTGACCCATTGTACATCTTCCCGAAGATTTGTCCTCATAGGTCGTCCTTTCCAGGAAGATGGACAGGTCACTAGGAGACATCTCCTCTATATCGGCAGGTGTAGGCCAAGACTCACCGAACACACACTCTCTTATTGACGATAACTCCGGACACTCACATAAGACATGCCTGACAGTTTCATCTTCCTGTTCACACATCCTACATAGAGTTGTGTCCACTAGCCATACTACTACTATACTATACTAGCCTATAGTATGGAGCTGTTTCCCTAGTTGACAGTGGTCCATCAGAAATCCTACTGTTAAAAGTAGGTTTTTCCTAGTCATTGCCAAATATTTCTTCGGCACCAGCTTCCCAGGGTCGCCCAGGGTGATCCTGGCAAGACTGCATTCTTTGATTCCATCCCATCTCCTAAGGGATTGAACATGTGTGTAACGTTTGGCTAGTTCCGCGATTGTCGAAGTCGTCATACCGTAGGTGTCACTGGGTCCTAAAATTATTAGTCCAGCCGCTTCCCTGGCTAAAGAGTCGGCAATGCGATTACCTTTACTCCTGTCGTGTCCTTTAACCCACCTCAGGATAATGTTGTTATCTGCTGAGACGTCAGCTAAATCTTGGTGGCACTTTATAGTACTAGCCCCGATATAACACGTTGTCTGCTCAAGGCTAATAGGGCTTGTCTACTATCAGCGCAGATTGTTATGATTTTGCAGAAATTACTTTTATGGTTAGTTCCTTTGTGGCAATTGAGATACCAGCCAGTCCTGTTTGAATCAAGCTGGTATTTTTCCCCATACCCCACTTAATCTTTAGGCTTAGTGCTCTGGAGTAAACTCCACATCCTGAGCCATCTTTCGTTTTTGAGTCATCTGTATATATGCGTATTACATTTGCGGCATCTGACTCTGTGTTCTGTTTTATTTGTATTTTGTAGGGTTTATTAAACACAAACCTGGGTTTAATAGCACCTGCAGCAGAGGTAGCTCAGTAAATAGTATTTATATATCAAATGATACGACACTGGATGCTTCCGAACTGATGGAAGCCAGCAAAATAAACAAATAAACTTTTTTTATGTCGAAATAAATTTCCCATTTAACTATATATTACGCAAAAAAGAGAGACAGGGAACTAAATTCACGATATAACTTGATAGATTATGGTAAAAGTTTCGAAAGAATCACTCACATCCAATCGTTTTAGGTAGTATGGTTAAAAACGATTTTCTGAAGTAAATACAGTTTTGATATACACATTTCACCCCTCCTCGTCTATCTGCGCTACATGATCATAAAGCCGGTCGTCTTATATAAACAATATCGTCGGCAAGTTTGATGCATGAAAACTACTAAAAACTTCACAAGAAGATTTTGATAGCATTTTCCGGATATTTTATTTTGAGGTGAGGTTATGTCTATTGGACAAACAAAGCCAGTTCAGTGCGAGCGCGAAACCTATATTCAATTACATTCTGGAGACCCAGCTCCCAGTTCTTATGGCAACTATTATCATTATTCATGAAACGGTCACTACACTAAATATTAAAAATTATGTCTGTTATGACATATAACCAGAGAATTAGTTGTTACTCCTTTTAACTATTATCTTTGACATTGTTCGGAATTCATGTTCCTTAAAAAATTATAATATTATTGTATTCATTTCACGTCGTCATTCACTTGATCGTGAGAGTGAGCGACAACTGTCATCGGTATGTTCGAATAGAAAAACGAGGAAGGTTTTGAGAAAAATGTCAGTGTGACAGATATAAAAATATTGTCAAGTAAAGTTCTTTCCAAATCTCATTATGAGAAAATAATTCCTTTCTAGTTAATTTCTATTCCTACGACGTCATTTCAGTTACAGTGATAGTTTATTGTAGTCATACACCATTTCCTGGTGAGTACAAAAACAGGCCAGGTTTTGGACAGTTGTTATTGTAATTTTAAGTGAGTGTTTTAATTTAAACTTTGTAAGGGCAAGTAGCCGGTAGGGATTGCATGCTGTGGCCTTACAACCCACTGTTTGCAGTAGTAATAGATACTCTTTATTCCATAGAGTATTTTATTTCACCCTATTATTCATTTGGGCTTGATTAGAATAAAAGAACTTCACTACAGTCTACCGTCTTGGACAACAGTGCGTTTGTTCAAGGCGTCGCTGCGCATACTGGTAGAGCGTGGCTCCAAAGTGGTTTAATACATCAAATTACTCCAGACATCTATAATAATTATTTATGTATTAAGAGCGAAAAGTGAGGAATTATTGTTCGAAAGCAAGGGTTAATTGTTTGAGAATAATAATTCCACTTTTACAATACATAAAACATTTTTTCTACAATCACTTGAATATACAGATCGCGAAAAGTCTTTTCGAGCAATACGATTCACACAGGTACGACAAGGAAAATATGAGCAAAACTACTTGAAAGAGAGAGAAAAATAATTGTTCGTAGTCAACGTTGGGCATGTTTTCAGTTCCAGCTACCAATCTGATATGAAAGCAGCGTTGCCAGTTTAAAATGTTTGGTACTTTCTAAGGAATAATTTATCTTATTTTGCATTTAACTTTTAATACGGGATAACGCCGTATTTATTGGGAGAAATTCGAGATTGGTAATATTATTGACGTTTGACAAATGAGTGAGATCAATACAGATAAAAATAAAATAATATAGTTCAAGTGGATAAAAGGACAAATTACAATCTGCAATGAATGAAATCTATACATCGCTTTCGATTTCACAATTATTGGTATTTAACACTGTTGCCGACAAAAATTGGGAATAACTTTTACAGATAAATACATATGGCAACAGCTGACTGCGCACAATTATTCTTCTCTCTCTTCCAAGTGTTTTTTCAAATTTTCCTTGTCGCACTTGTGTAAATCGCATGGCTCGAATAGACTTTTCGCAATCTGTATATTTTAACTAATAAAATTGATAAATTCGTACTTCTTATCTCAAGTACCTGTCAAATACTTTATAAAATTTTAAACGTATAATTATTATTGTCAATACTGTCAATGTACTTTTTCTTATTCTACAATTAGATAGGCCTCAGCTAGCAGGGCCATCTGGCCAGTATATGCAGAAGATTCAGAACGTGGCACAACAATTAAGCACAAAAACACACAAAAAATTAATACGGTAACATCGCAATCACACTAATTAATTATTTAAAACATTAAGAACTTAACAAAACAGCGATTTATTAGATTGTAAAAGATTTTCAGAAGACAAAAACACTCCCTAGCCAGGCTGCTCTATGATGTCACTGTCACTGTCACTGTCACTGTCACTGTCACTGTCACTGTCA
>CAJUYI010004195.1:0-19507 GCA_910591695.1 Galerucella pusilla
AAGTTATTAAAGGTGGATACTTTTATCTGAAAAGCACTGTATATACACGAACATTGTGCACTTTTTCGCTTTCCGCCTTTGTAGCGATATCGATTCAGCGGATGAATTTTTAAAAATACTGACGGCTTCGTGACTCCTGAACACCACAAGTATTTGGCACCGAAAACCAAAGCAATCTCCATCAATCTCTTTGAATTGTCTGTTTTTATCCGAATTGAACACGGTATTTGTTTTTAAATAAGTTTATTTTATAAATTTATAAATAAGCAGCGAACGGATGAAAAGATTCCTTTCTTTGCTCTAGAGCGTAAAGTAACAATCCTCTGTATATGACGACTTTAAGGGACATGCCACATGCGGTCAAAAAATTGTCGCTTTCAATTGATCAATTTCATTGATTACTGAAAATAGAGTTAAGAAAACTCGTATTTTCTCTCCCTTATCTTTTGTCTCACACTGTATATGAGCGAAAGGTTGTATAATAAAAACTTCCCTTCACAATTTTTCATATTATTTCAGGTCGGATGCTCGACATCGAACCTAGTCAGCCTATCAGTTTAATTCTGACATAATGCCGTGTAATCCGCACTGCTTGCTTATAACTTCGATATTCTTTACACGTCGCCAACTGAGACAGCTGTTGGAGAATTTTCAAACTTCTTTTCTCCCAAAAAAAGCTTTACTTTATTTTTTTTTCTGTAAAAGTTTGATGGAAGTCGCGCTCAGTTCGCAGTAAATCTCTCTTTAATTCAAATACGACAAAGTTAAAAAGGTAATTTGTAATAATTTTGAATGTATAAACATTCAAAGATTTCTATAGGATACGCGCCGCTGGTTTTTCTAAGTAATTACCATTCAAAATCGAACTGAAGCAACAAACAGGATGAATCCTTCTCGTTGGAGACGTTCGAATGAAAAAGGACTTTTTCTTTTTCATCGAATGGGTAACGGTTCGGTGGTTACAGCTTCCGGAACGATTGTCGTGGTCCACGGAAATGGACTTTGCCATCGGGGATCTTCCATTTATATCGGAAACTACTTTGCTGTTTGTTTCCGAAATTCTTTGAATATTTTCTACAAACTGTAATAAAAGTTGAAGGTGTATCTGTTATTAAAAAACGTTTCAGATTTTTCCATCCACTACAGTTATCATCCCAAGCGTAGTTGAAATTCACCATGGGCGTACCATACAATTTTTTTAAAAGGGAACATTTATTTGGCAAAAAATTTTTTTTTCCCATTGAAGTAAGGTAAAACGACCTGCCTTATAGTGTCCTAATTTCAAATAGAGATGAACGGGTCCTTCGTAAGGATTAACTATTAAGAGAAGACAGCTGTTGGTACACAGACGGCTCAAAAACACCCTTAGGCTCTGGTGCAGGTGTATACGGGCGCAGACCTAGGTCAGAAATTTCAACCTCTCTAGGATCCTATGCAACCGTATTTCAGGCGGAAATTTACGTCATTGTTTCGTGTGTGGAGAGAGTGGAGCAAGCCAATCGACAATAAAAATTATCTTGAACAGCTAAGCGGCTTTGAAAGCACTTAGCTCTCGCAATGTAACGTTGAAATTGGTTTTAGACTGCCAAAAAAGACTCCCTAATAGGAGAACTCAAGTGCAGTGCCTTATTGACCCACTCACCACAAACCTAACCTAACCTAAGATAAAATTTGTGTAAAGGAACCATTGACTTGTGAAAATTACAAATTACCATAGGCGTATGATAGAAAATTTTAAGGAGGTTCATTTATTTGGACAAATTTCCAACTATCATGTATTTTTTACCTGTTTTCGTTCTTTTAGTGTTTTCGATTTAATTTTTCATTATTTACGACTATGTCTATCCCTGAGGCAATAGCCTGTGTATTTTATATTTACTTATTATTGGAATTTCTCTTTAAGGAGGAAACTCATATTTGAATAGTTCACATGAATTTTCATCAAATAGAAAATCACCCTTCCTCAAACCCTTCGATGTATTCTTTAAAGTCAAATAAGTTGGCGGTAGCTATATATTTTAAAGGTTATCATAACCTAAAATGAAGTTCTATCTCTTTTTCTCTCTCGGTATAAAACGATTTGTTGACCTAAGGGCTTTGGAAAGGCGGATCTGCCGGTTGAATTTAAAGAAACCAACTCACTGGATATTGGAAAATACGGCATGTTGAGAATTTCGATAATATCAAAGCCGTGTACGAGGATGTATTGATATGGAGTTAGCCTAGACCAGTTCCATGTATTAACAAAATATTGCACTACCATAGCAACGAACAATAACGCATTAGAAGTGTCAGTGTGAAGTTGGACGTCAAAAAAGTAAGCCAGTGTTACGCAATAAATTAAATGAAAAAAGAGGTCCACCGAAATTGTGAAAATCGAAAAATTGGAGTATCAAGTACCTGTATATGGTATTATATTGCCAATTTTCAAAAAAGTTGACAAAACTAATTGTAACAATTATAGAGGAATAACATTGCTGAGCGCAG
This sequence comes from Galerucella pusilla, assembly GCA_910591695.1. Classification (NCBI taxonomy): domain Eukaryota; kingdom Metazoa; phylum Arthropoda; class Insecta; order Coleoptera; family Chrysomelidae; genus Galerucella; species Galerucella pusilla. The sequence goes on from CAJUYI010004195.1 coordinate 2,488, forward strand.
CATTGAAAGTTTACGAAAGTATCTTAGAGTCTCGACTTAGGAAAATAATAGAAACAGTTGGAAGAATCCCAAAGCGGCTATAGGAAAGGAAGGAGTAGCCAAGACCACGTATTTACATTGAAACAAGTAATTGACAAAAAACTGAAAACAAATTAAAACGTGTATCTCGGCTTTATGGATATTCAGAAAGCTTTTGACAGCGTCCCCAAAAATCAAATATGGAAAATTCTACAACAAAAAGGGGTTGGATCAAAACTAAGAAATAACATTAAATGCATTTACGAAACAACCAGAGACCGGGTAAGGAAATATAATGAAGAGTCCGATGATTTCATAACTAAAGAAGGATTAAGACAGGGAGGAGTACTTAGCCCAGCATTATTCATAATGATAATGGATGATATTTTGAAGGAAGTAAAAATAAAAGTTAAGCAAATTCAAATAGGTTATAGAAATATGGGTGTAGTTGGAATATCTGAATGCGTTTTTGCCGACGATTCAGTATTGTTCCCTAGAAACGAAAAAGAGTTGAAACATAATTTAATAACATGGAAGCATATATTGAAACTACGAAGCATGAATATGAATATAGAAAAGACAAAAATAATGGTGGTGGGACAAGAAGAAGAGCACCTTAATATAGAAATTGATGAAATACCGATAAAGCAAGTGAAGAGTTTCAAATATCTGGGAGTAGATATTCAAAACAATGGAAAACAGGAAGCAGTAGTGAACGAAAGAATAAGTGCAGCAGTCAAAGTATATTACTCATTAAATCGAAATTCCCTGGGAAGAAAAGAAATTACAACTAAAACCAAATTGAATCTGTACAAGTCAGTCTTTCGACCAATCCTTGTGCATGGTAGTGAAAGCTGGGTACTTACAAACTCACTCAAAAGCAGAATACAAGCAACAGAGATGAAGTATTTACGCAGGGTCAAAGGAGTCACCTGAAAAGATCGAATGCGGAATGAAATAATAAGAGAAAACCTAAACATAGAACCAATACTAAAAACAATCGAAAAACAGCAGCTTAGATGGTTTGGGCACCTTTGTTGAACGGAGAACAGTGGACCAGCAAAAATGATTTGGCAAGCTAGAGAAGTAAGCAAGAGAAAAATAGGTCGCCCAAAGAAAACATGGGATAACACAATAGCCGACATTTTAAAAGAAAAAGGAATTACATGGACAGAGGCGACGAAAAAGCTAGAAATAGAAGGGAATAGCGGAAGTTTGTCCACGAATAAGCGACACACCCGACACCCACAGCGGGTACAAACGGGTTTATGATTATATATATATATATACTTGAAACTTTTTTTGAGTAGATATTAAGTTTACATTGTAACAATAATTATACAATAAATATCTACAATTTCAATATACATTTTCAATACAGTCCACTAAAATCATAAAAGGTATGTGCAGAACATGCTGGTTCTTCGAGCCGTATCAGCATGTTTATACCGGTATACATCTTTTCAGCTAAAGCAGATCCGTCGTTCAATAAATTATTTTCTTTTTGCTTCATTTCTCTCATGTAATCGATTTGAATTGCGTGTTCGGATTTGAGGTCCTCAATTTTTTGAGCATGCACTTCTTTCATTATCTTCATTTCGTCGGTGAACTGTTTTTCTACAAGCGATACTTTTTCTTTGTAGTAAGAAATTTCTTCGTCATTATTTGCTTGGAATTTTTTTAGTTTTTCTTCAAAAATACTCGTCAAATTTTCCAATTGGTTTCGTAGATTTTCTTCAATGTTTGACGCGGATTTTTCCACCATATCCATCTGCTTTTTGTAAGAATCCTCCATGAGAAATAATTCTTCATTGTGTCTTTCCTTTAATTTACGCAGTAAAAGACGCAAACTTTCTTCTTTTTCTTCTTCCTCAGTACTACCAACTATTGTGTCACTATTCTTATTACCCAAACGATCCGAAACTATCAGTTGAATCTGATTGTTAATGCGCTCTTGCTGTAATTTTATATTATTTTCTACCGTGTGCTGCTTGAGAAGATAATCGTCTATAAAATTTTTAAACTGCTTCTCTTGCTGACCTAAAATATCGTTTTGTTTTTCTTTTATATCATTCAAAACTTCCTCGTACTTTTTAAACTGTAACGATACCAACAATAAAGACTCTTGTTGAAGGAATTATTTGCCATCAAAGCTGTGTAGGTCTGGTTTGCTGAGCAAGAAGAAACATTTTTTTTGAAAGGTCTAGAGACGTTGCAGGTTCGATGTAATGAATGTATCCAATTAAAAGGAGAATATTATATTGAGTAATAAAATATTTTGACATTGAATTTTTGTTTGGTTCTATAGTAGGCTATTTCAATATACAAAAGTATAGGTTTTCCCAATGATTTTTATATATTTTTAGATACGGCCTATTTTTTATTTCACCTCTTCTACGCGCTCCCGGAATTTGTGATAGGAAGCCCCTGTATACACTCATTATATTTTGCTTATATCCAAAAGGTTTTAGATATAATGAGAGTTTTTACAGTTGAGGAATGAGGAATCGACCGAACTAAAATCAATAGTTCATTTCCGAAACGTCGTATTAAACTGAAACTAGATTTAATGACAATACTATAAGTTTATTTCAATATCCTTTACAGGATAAGCGAAACTTTGCAGTTTTAAATTGGGTAAATAAATGAGAAAATATAACTTGAGAATAACAAAACTACAAACTCCAAACAATTTCAAGCTGGGTCAAAATCTCAATAGTCACGTATTCTAACGGCTGACCACTGCTCGAGAATTTGGATTTGACGACTTCCTGGGTTTGCGAAAACTGATGCAGTGTCGTATCTAAGGGAAAATTTTTATTTTCAAAAATCTAATCAAAAATAGACATACACAATATTTTGCTTGGATATTAATTTATAATAGTAAATATGATATCAAAAATTACTAATAATAGGAAATAAACCAGTTTCCATTGGAAATTACTCCCAAATTTTAAAATAAAATTCAAATTTCAATGCACTTTCCGACCACAACCCGAGCATTTCCGAACGCTACCGATGATACGTGTGATGTCATATCTCTTGTGTTTACTTATGTCAGTATGGCCGGTATTGCATAAGGTTATGTGTAGTTGTGTGTTTATATTGTATTTTAATCAACTATTAATTGCTTCATCGACGTAAAAATATCATTTATATGTTTGTTTGAGACCATTACGTGTTTGTGTGTGCTTTTTTGTATTTCTAAAAGTCAACGTAAAGTGGAAAGTGGACATAAATATTCGATATTTCCGAGGATATTTTAAAAATTTCGAAAGAATATATTTTTCCTACGATCACTACCCAAAGTAGACTTTTGCACACTCAAATCTAACCGCAAAGTTGATGTTTTCCGCGATCTGTCATAATTGACATTATTTACGCTCTAGAGCAGGGCTTCTTAAACTTTTTTATATAGCGACCCCCTTCAAGCTTAGGAAATTTTAAACGACCCCCTCCTCCATATAATGAAATATATATTAACCGTAAATGTAGATGTAATATCGCACTATTTTACAATGTAAATAAAATAAGGATTAAAGAATACATACCCATTCATTTCACATATATATAATTGGAAACGTTGACGGGATATCGGTCGTAATAAAACACAATAAATAGAATGACATAAAACTATATATATATTTATTCAATAGAAAAAATAAACTTTTGTAACAATTTTTTTAATAAAAACATATTATTAACATCAAACAATATTAATGTGACGGATGTGATTGTTTATTTTTACACAAATAATTAAATCTAGGCTGAATTTGAGTTAGTGCAGATCGTAATAAATTTTCAACGTTTATTAAAGTTGAACGGTATTTTGATTTTATGTAAGTTAATGTGGAAAAGGCTGATTCACATAAATCTGTTGTACAAAATGGCAGTAATTTGTTCATTGCCATTTCCGATAGTAGGGGATATTCTGATTTGATTTCTATCCAAAATTCATGCACAGGCACTTGAGAAAATCTGAGTCGCAAGGTAGTATCACTTGTTAATTCGGCAAATTCTTCTTGTGCTTTTAAGTTTAAAAAATTAATTTCTTCCATTCCAATTGAAAATGGATTGCAAATCCATTGTTGTGTATCGATATCATTGGGAAAATACCTATGCATGTAAACTTCCATATCCTTCAAATGATTAACTATAATTTTTGTTTTCAAAAAATAGTTATAATAAAACTACAATAGTATTTTGTATGATTTTTATTTGTATTTATATTTGTACGTAGTGTGTATACTAATTTTAAAATTTTATTTATAATGATTGAAAAGTATCAGATCTTTGCGACCCCCTTTCAGTAGTCTCGCGACCCCCCTGGGGGTCGCGACCCACAGTTTAAGAAGCCCTGCTCTAGAGCGTACTTTTCCGCTCGCCTGTTTTCATTTACAATAAACTAAAGAAAGGTAGTAAATAATAGATATATTAAAACAAAATGTGGAGCAGTCCGAATATTTTAGTTGAAATATTAATATTTGAAGATATTTCGAACGAAATTAATAAATATTCCCATATAATTTGACTGACATCTACAATTTATTCAAGTTACTGGATTTACAACGCTGCAGTTTACGCTACCAACAAATAGATGGAGGTGTATATTTTATATGTTTAATTTTATTGAAATTATGAAATAATTTAAACCTCATTCATTGATATTATTTCGATTCAATACTACAGTGAAGGATTTACATAGTTTACGTAGTAGAAATATAACAGTCAGAAGGTAGGCAATGCATTATACACCTAGATGCAACAGTGATTGCATATTTAAGTACCTACCTACTATTTTGTGTAGACTATGGAATTAATGAAACGTCATTATTTCATTTTTAGTTTATAAAAAAGTTGTCTGTTTATAAATAGCTATTTGAAAAATGAATAGTGACAGTGAATTTTCAAGCACACCTCCAGATATAGCAGATTTTGCTAAAAATATTACTCTTAATCTTCTGCCAACTAAATCCAGAGGTAAATACGAAAAACAATACAATATTTTCATGGATTGGTGCCGCTCAAAGAAAATTAAAAAATATTCGGAGAATGTATTGCTGACTTATTTTGGCGAAAAATCCAAAACTCTAAAATGTTCAACCTTGTGGTCACAATATTCGATGCTTCGAAGCACTTTGCAAGTAAAAAATGATATTAACATCAGTAAATACACTAAACTGATTGCATTTTTGAAGTTAGAAGCAGTGGGTTATAAAGCAAAGAAGTCACAAACATTCTTAATAAATAAAAATAATAAGTAATTGTTACATGTTTTCAACATCACATTCTAATAAAGTGTACTTTTCATGTTTTTTTTAATTATTTGTTAAAAAATAAGGTGATCTTAGAAAAAATCTTGTGTGCAATTCGAGCAGAAAGTGCGTTGCCGCTTTCGGCAGATTGCCCGCGCTCCGCTATGCGTCGCGCGGGCAACTCTCTGCCTCAAGCGGCAAAGTATCACTTTCCGCTCTTAATACACAAATAGCTATTATTTACTAGTTCAGTGTTCAGTGACGATTCTTTCATATTTTGTGAGGAAAGATATGGCTACCACATCGCTCAATCTGATCAATTAACAAAACACGCGTTCAGCAGGAAATTGATGATCGCTTCGGTAGCGCTACGTTGTGATGAACGCGACCAATGTCGATGTAATGGCGAGCGGTTTCTAAAGTGGGTATTTTGCGGACATTCAATCTACTGGTAATGCAACTGACATATTATTATTCGCTAATAAATGGGACATGTCAACCTATCGATAACATTAGTCAGGATTTGATAAAAAGTATTGTTTACTGTTAATTGATTTCGCATGAAACCCGAGTGAGCAAATTGATAGTACAGACCGGAGTAATTTTGAAATTGGAGTAAGTTTTATTTGAAAAAATAATTCTTCAAGGTTAGTCCACCCGAACAAAAATACTGCAAGTTAAATAAAAGCGTGTAAAGTGTCTTGTTTTTCAAATTTTATTTCTCTCCTGAGATTAAAATGTTTTTATAACAAAAACTCCAAAGAGTATCAAACTCAATTAAAAATCTACGATGCATACCAAAGTTTTTTTTTGTGAAATAAAACTTCCGAAAATTCATCAGGTATTCCAGCCGCATTTTCGATTAAACGTAATTGCTAGAGCACACTTTGAATATAAAAAAAATGTATCCATCACATCATTTTTTAAATCATCCCTTACTGTATGCTATCGACCGTCAACCAACACCTACCTTGCCGGAAAACCAATTATATGAACACCAAAAAAAAGAGGAAAATATTGTTTAGCAGCCCAAGGGTGGAAAACTACGATTTTTGAAGTTTTTCACCATCAGTCACTTAATTACATTGACGTTTGACGTGAATTCTTTAGTTTAACGACAGTTTATGTTAAGATTTTTTGATATTAATCTAGTCAAAAAGTGCCTTTTTGGCCAACTTTTTTCAGCAGTCTCCGAAAATTATGATCGAGGTGTCATTCGATTCGGGATGGCATCTGGATGATTTTTGAAAAAAATGAAGTTCCGCAAACAAAAATTGCAAAAGTTATTAACAATTAACTAAAAAAAGGGGGTTTAGTTTTTTGGAAATATCTCAAAAACTAATAAAGATTTTTCAAATTAAAAAAAAGATTTGAAAAGAGGAGGAAATTTCCTAAAAAATCCCCGACTCCCGGAACTGTAGGACCAATATTTATAATTTTTCCAGAGGGATGAAAATACGGCTGAAACGGGTGTTCTGGCTTCCGTAAGCCACGGCTACTTTGGACACTTTATTAATAAACATTATTTTAACATATTAAATATGAAATTTAAGGAATGTAAAAATTCAGGGGCTTACTGGATAGATAAATGAACAATAATCCGCCTGGAAAAAATTTTTATCACAATTTTTCAATTAGTTATTCAATTGTTAACTAATAATTTTTTTTCTGCTTGAACATGAACATTGTGATAATTGTTAAACTATAAACTTGAGATTTTTTTCCTCGCTTGGAGCAATTCTTGGAAGGCTTCACAATAGATCCCCGTTGGAAATATTGAAAAATGTTTATTTTTCAAGTTTTTATTAATAATTATCGTTGTTGCAAAATTAAAAACTTAAATTAATCATTGAAAAAAAAATTTTTTTTCAAATATTATTAATGATCCGTTTTTATGTTATTATGTTTTTTTTGACAGTATGTAGAATAGGAAAAAAAATATAAGGTAAAATTTTATTTGTTTATAACAAATTGTTTATTACATAAACAATGATAAAATAAACAAAACGAATTTTTTTTTATATCGAAAAGAAAAATGAAGTGATTTGAAAAAAAAAGTGTTCCTTAATATTAATTAGAAGTGGGAGAAAATAATTGTTAAAATTAACAAATACGTTTTTAAGCAATAAAAATATTTTTTCAAGAAACAATTTTTCTTTTAAAAATTATTATTTGTATCGAAGATTGAAATTCCATAAAAAAATTTTCAATTATCTAATAAACAACGCATTTGTTTATAACAATTTTTTAAACAATAACAGATAAGAATTTAAAAAAATTATTTTTATGCAGCTTCTAATAACATGAAAACGGATCATTAATAATATTTGAAAAAAAAAATTTTTTCCAATGATTAATTTAAGTTTTTAATTTTGCAACAACGATAATTATTAATAAAAACCTGAAAAATAAACATTTTTTAATTTTTCCAACGGGGATATATTGTGAAACCTTTCAAGAATTGCTCCAAGAGAGGAAAAAAATCTCAAATTTATAGTTTAACAATTATCAAACTTGCAATGTTCATGTTCAAGCAGAAAAAAATTATTAGTCAACAATTGAATAACTAATTGAAAAATTGTGATAAAAATTTTTTTCAGGCGGATTATTGTTCATTTATCTATCCAGTAAGCCCCTGAATTTTTTCATTTCTTTAATTCCATATTTAATATGTTAAAATAATGTTTATTAATAAAGTGTCCAAAGTAGGCGTGACTTACGGAAGCCAGAACACCCGTTTTCAGCCGTATTTTCATCCCTCTGGGAAAATTATAAATATTGGTCCTACAGTTCCGGGAGTCGAGGTTTTTTTAAGGAAATTTCCTCCTCTTTTCAAATCTTTTTTTTAATTTGAAAAATCTTTATTAGTTTTTGAGATATTTGCAAAAAACTAAACCCCCTTTTTTTAGTTAATTGTTAATAACTTTTGCAATTTTTGTTTGCGGAACTTAATTTTTTCCAAAAATCATCTAGATGCCATCCCGAATCGAATAACACCTCGATCATAATTTTCGGAGACTGCTGAAAAAAGTTGGCCAAAAAGGCACTTGTTGACTAGACTATATGTGTTCCTAATTTTTGGTTTATTCGGTAAAAGAAACGCTTTAGCGGCCCTTAACTATCGGCTGCCCAAAATACATAATATACATACATACATACATACATTCTATCCTTGTGACACAATATTACTATTACACCCGTCTTGAGCGATGTCAAACAAACTATCCAATAGAGAGAAATGTTAATAAACTCCTTATTATTAAATATTGTTATATTTCAGTAGCTTTTGATCGTTTATTGATCTAAAGGCCGAAACTTCGAGCTTAAATTAAATCCTGATTATATTCGGAAAGTTATACAATACGACAAAAAGTCTCTTGTATGTATTCGTCTGACGCCAAGTTGCAAACTTCGCACAATGCATCTTCTAACCAATATAGAGCTAAATGGCTTATTAAACGTGTATCTAGCTCGAGCTAGCTTCGTTCAAGAAATATATTGCTAATTAACTGTGGTAAAAAAAGTATATGGCTTCAAGAAAAATCGGGTAAATAAATTAATGATGAGATAAAACAATTTAATGTGTGTTAAAATCTACATTATATTAAACGCGTTTTGCTAACACAGTGGCTTTCTTAAACGTGTGGAGGTATAATGAAAAAATTTTAATTTATACAGTGCCTTAAGGGGAATCTATCGGCAGCGATTTGACAAATATCGAAGTATTTGAAATGCTAACCAAATTTTGTTGAAAAAAATACGAATCGTGAGGTATTTACACATATTAAGCAAAGTTTGAGCCCTTGTAAAGAATTGAATATGGATTAAATGGAAAAACAAATTGAAAAGAAGTCTAATTTGAAGCTTTATGAATACTATATAAAAATCTCAGAATTCTCAAATTACTTATGACCGTACAATTCCTTATTGAAATTCGGTTGCTACCACTAAAATATCGGATAAAAATCCATCTCTCGCTTTTCTATCCTTCTATGACTGACATTGTCTCTCTGCTTCGGTAGTAGCGTGCCGTTCCATTGTTGATACAACGCTCGCCGGTCTCGGCGGTCTCCCCGTTCAGTACTGACGAAGCTTATAGAGTAGTACGTGAACCAAAATCCGCTTGGACCGCTTGGCTACATGTTGCGGAGCATTCATATTTCTAATAAAATTTTCGTTATGTGAATTTAAACGTGAGGACGTAGGGGAACAAAAAAATATACAAAGCATAATTGTGCAAGGTCGAATTTGGTAGATGCCACTTAAAACTGAATTTTACGGATATTGACAATAAAATAATAATCTATTTGTGAAAATGTTTTCCTAGTGTATTTTGTTGAATTTGCTAAAGAATATAAGTCATCATCATTGTGGGTATATTATTCTATGCTGAAAAGTACATTGAATATTTACCATAGTAGAGACTTAGGGGAGACCGGGGCATAACGGGCTACCGGGGTATAACGGGCACTGCTAATATTTTGACGCTACTGTACCTTCGAAGGTACAATTGATTAGATGCTCCGAAATTCGAAATATTTTAGTATGAGTCTGACTGTCGTAGGGTATCCTTCTTATACTTATTTCAGTACTTGTGTACTGAAAATTAAAATAATCGTAATATTTGAATGCAGGAATAGACCTAGTAATTGATTATCTGGAGATTCCTGACTTATCAATTACAAAAAGGTATGTATATTATGTCTATTAATAGTGTTCAGATTAATGAGTTTGATTACTTATGATATATTCATGTTATTTACAAAATGGCGTCAGGGGCATAACGGGTGGGGTAAAATGAGCACCTGCCCATTTTCCACCATGCTACTAAAAAATATAATTAAAATTAAACGACTGTTTTTTTCTTATAGAAAAAGGAGATATAGTACGTACATACAAAAAAAAGAGTGATAGGCAATCTTGGGACAAAAATTCTATTAAAGCAGTTATAGAATCAAATAGTGGGTGTAAAACTGCTGCAGATCAATTTGGAGTGCTACGAAAAAGTTAAGCTGAGTTTAAATGTTGAATCTGTGTTGTAAAATGTTGTATATCCAAAATTAATAAACATTAAATGCATCTTTTTTTCAATTCAGGTCCTCTTTAATTCATTTTAAACTTTATGCCCATTATGCCCCTTCCAAAAGTGTCCATTTTGCCCCAGCTGATGGGGCAAAATAGGCATTTGACAAAAATATTAGAAACTGTCAAATGGTACTTCACACATTCATTATAAAAAATGATGATACAGCTTTTTGTAAATTGTTACGTAGTTAATGCATTTGTGAAATGCTGATAAGACTTTATTAAGCAACTTGCTTAAAGTGTTCATTATGCCCCGGCCTCCCCTACATGGAGTTAAAGGCATTTTTAAAACGTCAGTCCGAGGGCCATCAACCAAAAAAATCTAAAACTTTTACGCCCGAAGAAGTCAGTAAATTTATTAAAGAAACGCCAGATCATACCTATCTAATGATAAAGGTATTCTCACAATAACGTAATTTTCAGCTTAGAACTTTCCAATTCAATCAAACTATTTATGGGGCTAATAGGAGCATGCCTCCGGCTCGTGTTGCAATTTCATCTTCGTGGGTAATAGCCATCATTATACGCTTGTTGAATAATATACTATAACAAGTTTACCTGGAAATTCATTCATAACAATCTTGAGTAAAAATGTTCAATAAGGAAGAATTGTTATTATCTATTTGGTCGTCAAGAATATTACCTGAATATTTGTTTTTATTTATCTCAAAAGCTTCTTAAAGGTTTAATTTTAGGGATTTAGGTTCTATATGCAAAATTTCGAAATTAGAATCGAAAGTGTGTTGGTTTGCTAATAAACGATTTGGATGGTTGGAATCTGATTTCTGGTTGTCATAGCTACGTTTGTGTTCTGAAATTCTAGTTTCAAAATTGTGGCTTCAACAAAAATCGGGTCAATAAATGAAGTTTCACATTTTCAAATTTACTCACTTTTGTGGAATTCCACTTTAAGTTCAATTAAAAAGGTTTTTCCAGTGTACCTACGCCAAATAATTCACCTTTATAACTTGAAAATCCCAACTAAATTCTTCGTATACACTCCAAAATCGAAAACAACCCCGCAGTGTTTTATAAAATGGAAATTACTAGTTAATAACTTATCGTAGCATCCGCATAATCCCCAGTTAATTTTCTATTAGCATAGTTCGAGCGACAGAACGATTCCCATTTAAGAAATTACAAAGACAAACCCAAGTTTGGCATTCACGAGCTCACTAAAGGCGAATAAATGCGAAAGGTCCCTTGTACTTTGGCCCATTAAAACAACAGATTAAAGTGTCATCTCAAATTAAGCTTGCAAATGAGAATTTACTTTTGCCATTTATCGCCTTATTTAAAATTCACCCAACGATCCGGGATAAAATTTCAAAAATAGTCTGTTGGTGCTTTTCGGTTAACAAGTTAACAAGCTGCATCTAAATGTTTTGTAATTTTCATTTCGTTAAATTGGACTTTTCGTCCGTTTCGGTGTATCTACCAAATTAATTCTGATTCATTTATAACGTGTGTAAATTCGTGAATTAGAGTGTTTGAGGTGCAACTACCCCTCTGGAAACCAAAAAAAAAGGATGTTATTGAAGTTATGGTAAAAATAGGAAAATAATACTACTATAGTCTATATAGAAAGGACAAGGAGTAATAAATCATTCATTAAAGTAGATTTCATAGACGTACCAAAATATATTTTAAGGAAATTCCAACACTTGACAAAATTATGACATCAGTGCAAGAAGATACGGACTATCCAAAATTCTCCAGAATGACATTATGCAAACTTTTGAAAGATGTGGGTTTCAGATATACAAAACATAATAGAAAATCTCTCTTGATAGATAAACCGGAAATAGTTTTTTGGAGAAGAGACTATTTAAGAAGCATTCGACATGCCAGAGAACAAAATTTGAAAATCTTCTACTTAGACGAAACATGGATAAATGCTGGATATACAGTTTCCAAATCTTGGCAAGATGAAAACATTAAAAGCGGAAGGCAGGCATTCGTGGAAGGTTTGTCGTTAGGTTTGCAGCCACCATCTGGAAAAGGGAAAAGACTTATCATAGTCCATGTTGGAAGTTCTGAAGGTTTTGTTGATGGTGGATTATAAACTTTTATTTCAAAACGCACGGGGGACTATCACGAAGATATGAATGGGGATGTCTTCGAGGAATGGTTTGTTCAAATGTTGGATCTGATTCCACAAGGGGCTGTTATTGTTATGGACAACGCAAGTTACCATTCACGGTTACGAGAAGCATTGCCCACAAGTCGTTGGCGTAAAGCAGAGCTTTTGGAGTGGCTTATTTCGAAAAATATTAAGTTTCCAAAAGATCCACTAAGGAAAGAACTTTACAGAATTGCAAAAATGAACAAGAATAAATACAAAACCTACATTGTAGAAGAAATGGCTTCTTCTCGTGGTATATCAGTTCTTCGACTTCCCCCTTATCATTGTGAACTTAATCCCATAGAATTAATATGGGCTCAGGTAAAGGGGGAAGTTGGAAAGAAAATACTACTTTTAAAATAAACGATGTTGTGAAATTGTTTGAGAGTGCTGTAAGTCATGTTAGTGAGGAAAATTGGACACACTGTATCGAGCATGTTATCAAAGTAGAGGCAAATATGTGGAAAATTGACAATATTTGTGATGATTTAATCGACACTATTATTATTAATGTCAACAACGATTCTTCCTCTTCCGAGTCGAATATAGAATAAAATGTAAGTAATAAATGTATTCCAATAATTATTTCTTTTCATTTTTTATTATATTATAATTTAAAACGTACTTTTTTCCCAAAATTCACACCACTGCATTGCGTTATTGCTTATCTGCTAATCGTTTAACAATGAATAAACCCTAAACTTTGCTACAACTGAAACAAATACGGGGTCGATCTACCTGGTTCTTAGATTTACGGAAGAAATGTAATTTAAAGTAAGAGATTTATCAAAAATTTCATGGTGCTCCCTGTAAAGGTTTTGCATACTTAATTAGGGTTTATTATTCCTCGTACTTTTTGTACATACTTTAAAGAATGATATAATTATTATCATTCATCTCACATTGCTTCCTACTGATATAGAGCTATAATCAACCACGATTCAACAAAGACATACTCACCGTTTTTGGAACTTTAATTCTTTACGTCAGGTTAGGTTTGAGCGACCGGGGGTCGCGACGCAAAATATTTGACCGTTACTATACGTTATGTTACGTTGCTTCGTTATGTGCCTTGCTTGCGTGCGTGTGCTCTCTCCTGAGTTTCTCTCTCGTTTACGAAGCAGTGATTCATATGCTTCGGCCGGGAATCGAACCCGGGCCGCCCTCGTGGAAGGCGAGCATTCTACCACTAAGCCACCGATGCTACATTAAAATTTTATGCAAAGCTGGTATTCGCAGTGCTGGTGATCTACTTGAATTTGTTCGGATAAATTTTTACTATTATTTCCATAATTTTTTTTGCGCGATTGATCTTTTTTGTTTATTTACAGCATCGGTTGTCAGGACGGTAGGTTGTGTTTACTGGTTTATAAGTTGAACACGTCGGTAAGTGATTTACTTACCGTTCAGACGTCGAAAAGTAATAAATAAAAAACAATTTCACCAAAATGCAAAATATATTTTAAACTGATCGAGAAGTATAAATGTCACTTTTGACATTTCGTTCATTTCGAAAAAATTTAAATTTTTTTATTCGGAATTTATTTCAATACGATCGCGCAAAAAATGGTATAAGCATCTCGAACGTTAAGGGTAATTACAACGTTTGCATGTAAATTCCTCTCGTAAAATTGGACAAAATGATATGAGGATTGAGGGGTCTAGCACATTTACTTTTCGAAATACAGGGTGTTGAAATTTTGAAAACTTGAATGTTTTAATTCGATAACTTTAAAATGGATTGATAAATTGATTTGACATTTGGCAGGTTCTTTTTAAATGTAAAAGGGCATATTTTGATAAAAAATAGTAGTTTGTGCAACATGTGGATATGATGGCCATATCGCACGAGGACGAAGTTTGAGAAAAAATCTAGAAAATAAAAATTTCTATAAACTGTAATATTTGTAATCTCACATTTTGGTAGCCTCTGTGTCTTCTGATTTGATACATATGGTTAGTAACCTTTGAACCCGCATGATAAGAATGCTTTTGACTATACCTATAGGGACAGGTAGAGGAATCTACGTCAGCCACTAAGTGGGATTCAACAGACAGACACATCTCAAGATAATGAGAGAAAAGGAAATCTTCTAGAAGGGTGAAATCCTTGATGTGATCAAAAAGGATCAACAAAAAATTGAACAGTTTTCAAAATAGTCCGCCGTCTTACACTAAAATACACCTGCCTTTGCCTTATTCCATCTCCATCCTTCATTACTTCAAAAATTTGGAAAAAAATGCAAAATCTTTCATAGAGTTTTATAAGTTGGGTAATATCTCTGCAGAATTATATTTGTGGTATGATCTGTAGAAAAAGGAAGATTTAGCAGGAGACAAATTGAAGAATATTAAAGTGGCTGCACTTTTGGAGGAGGCTTATGTTTTTTTACTGCAAAAAGGCATGTACTTCTCATTTTAAGTGCTTTCCCATCCACTGTTGAACGATCTTTCAGTACTTTGTCGTTCATTCTAGAGTTCAGTTGCAGCTTATCAATGGGACTTGTAAATTTTTAAGATTTTTGTAAGTCGCAGTAGGTATTTCCTTCAATATTTGTTACTCTTTACATGGACCAGCTCCAAAATTGAAAAAATTTAAAAAAATTTCATTGTTTTGTGTTACATACATGGGTTTTTTTAATTTTTGCGTTATTACATCAATATTCATGAATGTTTACGAAAAGCTGCATATTTTCACCAAAGATCTCCACTACATTATTGAAATTAGAAAAAAAATTTATCGTTTAATAGAACTTTAAGTATGTTTTCCTTCGTTATTGAGTATTTTCCTCGTTATTCAAGATTTTTTGGAAAGAGTAGCCTTTTTTGACAAAAGATCTACATTAATTCACTTTTCCTACGATCACATAGGAAAGTGACATTTTATCGCCCTGTCTAGTTGTATGGAAAGTGACCTTTATTCATACGCGTACGGCATCATATTACAAAACTCTGTTTGGCAAAATACATTTTTTTTCTTCAACGTACAACAAGCTACAGAGCGTTGATTTACCTACGATTTTCACATAAACGTGTCCATATCTTTTGAAGGACTCACTATCAAAAGCTTCAAAAAAATATAACCAAACCGAATTCCCATTTGAAAAATCATATGTTTGGTTTGTAACGGAGTTATGCAGCACTCTGTATAGTTCGATATAATTTCAAAATATGGACCTTCAGCACATCTACTATTTTTGTTAATAACATTTTTTTAGATATCTCAAAATAACCCATATACCGAAGTTTGTCGTAAGATTGGTACACCCTGTATGTGTGTTTTTTTTTATTTTTTGCATATATATTCATGATTTTTCAATAGAAGCCGCATTTTTACGCCAAATCTTCCAAAAAAATTCCGAGTTTTATGCATTTTTCCGTGTTGACATGACTCCCTCTCTTAAATAAAAGTATCGATAGAAAATTCCATTTTTCTTTATATTTTCATTTTTAAACTTCACAATTTTAACATTGCCTCTAATTTTCTGAATTATAATTAATCACTATACCTACTTCGAAGTTAAATTTTGTTCCAGAAACTATGAATTCTTATAAATCCAAAATTCCAAAATACATTTTAAAACAAGGTAATTATTTTCCAGTAAAATTTAACAAAGCCAGAAGCGAAAATTCTACCGGGAAGTTATTCCGCTCGTCTCGCTAATTCCATAGAGACTTTTCAATCTTCTTCCGGCTACCTACCTCCTTCAAGTGAAAATAAATGCATTTCACGTAAAGTTATGGAATGTCTCCTAAGATAAGAATTGCATTTTCCAAGAATTTAACAAAAAAAAATACTGGAATGTAGCAAGTTTACGAGGGTTAGCTTTTTTGTGCACGGACAAATTATTCTCCATTTTCTTTATTGAAGTTTCCAATGCTAAAAGTTTCAAAGTAAGTGGAAACTGTGAATTACGTTAAGTTAAAGGATTACCTTGACGCGAGTCGTATACAATGGTTATTGCTTCAAGACTTTCTCGATCTCTTTTAGTAACTTAAACCTGATGAGAGGAATCCTAAATGCTGGATATTATTTCACTCAGACTTTTCGTTTTGAAATTACGATGCCACCGAGAAAATACATAATTAAGAAAGATCTAACAATCTCAAACAGAGGCACGGAGCCGAGATTTATTAACGCCCGAAGCCAAACATTAATAGATACTACGCTGGCGACAGCCAAAATATCAAACAAAATTCAGGACTGGCAAGTGTCGGATCATATTTCTATGTCAGACCACCGCTGGCTGACCTATACGGTAAGCCAGGATCTCAGGACCACTGTAAAATCCCGTGACCCGAAAAGGACGGATGTAGCTCTCTACAATCGACTCTTAAAAGGTGCTCTGCGGGAAACAGAGGTCCTGACTCCTAGCACGAATGAGGAACTGGAAAGGTACACAGTATCTATCCAAAACAAAATAGACAATGCCTATAAGGAATCCTGTCCGATGAGGATGGTTCAGACAGGTGGCACGACCAATACCTGATGGTGCCCTGAACTGGAACACCTCAGAAAGACAGCGAGAACAACCTT
>CAJUYI010004196.1:0-19142 GCA_910591695.1 Galerucella pusilla
GACATGGGAATGGAAATAAACGAAAACAAAACAAAAGCTATGGTCATTGGAAACGACAAAGAGGCAATGAATATGAGAATAGATACAGACAAAATAGAGCAAGCTAAACATTTTCAATACCTTGGAACAATAGTAGACGAAAACGGAACACAGGAAGCAGAAAATAATAATAGAATACTTAAAACTAACAAACTATACTATGCCATGAATACCAAAATTATAAAAAAAAGAAATATCTGAAGAAACGAAATTAAAGTATATTAGATATTAAGAACGGTAAGGGTTGTTTACCGGTCGACAGCAATTTTGCTGGAGACCGGTATTACCCTTAACGTTCGAGATGCTTATACCATTTTTTGCGCGATCGTATGAAATAAAATTCGAATCAGATAATTTCAATTTCTTCGGAATGAACGAAATGTCAGAAGTGATATTTATACTTCTCGGTCAGTTCAAAATATAATTTGCATTTTGGTGAAATTGTTTTTATGCCATTTATTACTTTTTATATTGTTTTGTTCAGTTCCGTTCATTAAAAAAATATAAATCTTCTCATTTTCTGTTGTTCCTTTTGTGTAATGAATGAAGTACCTACTATATTATTCAGGACCACTTAAATGTATGAAGGGCTAAGACGTCGGTGAGTCTGAACGGTGAGTAAATCACTTACCGACGTGTTAGACTTAGAAACCAGTAAGCACAACCTACCGTCCTGACAACCGATGCTGTAAATAAACAAAAAAGATCGATCGCGCAAAAAAGTATTTAAAACAAAATATCGACCAATACTTACATGTGGATGTGAAACATGGGTGTTAACAGGACAATAAAAAAGTAAAATACAGGCGACAGAGTTGAAGTATTCAGGAAGAGTGAGAGGTGTAACAAAAGAGGATGAAATGAGAAACATAGTTATAAGATAAGACCTGGGTATACAATTAACCTTAGAATTTATAGAAGAAAGACAACTACAATGGTGGGGAAATTTACAACGTATGGAAAGCAAAAATTGGAAAAAAATAAAATAGGGACAAACCAAAAAAAGCTTGGGATAAGGTGATGGCTGGATAACTGGATGAAGCTGGATAGAAGCGAAGGACTTAGCTCAATATAGTGTGAAAAATTCGTTATGTAAGAGTAGCTGCCACTCCCCCTGCACCAGTAAGTGGTGGATTGGCTTTAAGATTATATCTATACATTGTTCATCTTTGTATAAACTGAAACCTGCGGATATTCCAAAAATTTCCACTAGGGGGTCTACAGAAACTACCACTTTTCTCTGGAACTAACTTCGCGAAAAGCATAATAGATTCTGCAGGTCTTAGTGGATGTCCCCCCAAAATATATACATACACCCTGCATGGAAATTGTGGAGAAATTAAAAAAAATGTCTGGACAATTATATGTTTTCAAAATATAAATTCCCTTTTGCCCGCGACCTCTTCACTATAAAGGGTTATTGGACTCTAGACACATATTTTAGATCAGAATAAAACTTCGAACGTCTCGACACCGAGCAAAATCTTTATTTTTCATTAGAAACGTAGATGGGGAATTGTTCTGGAACTTTGCATATCCATATATATTACTTCGGCACCTATTGGCAGGAACGAGCAAAACGATGGCCGACTTGCATTGTGAGAAAGACATTTGTTACTATCACGATAAATGGTTGGAAGGTGACAGATGTAAATTTATCATTTCAGAATTGTTAGAGGCAGTTGGATACTCTGACAGTGAACCCTTGTTACTAACAATGAACAAAAGGATGACGTATGGAAGTTGTTTAAAAACTATTTGGATTTATCTTTTGCACGTTCTTTCTGGTATATATATTTAATAACTTTGACCCATTGGAATATTATTATTCGATTGAATCAATTCGAATATTTCTGTTGGAACGATTGTGTGACACTCCCATGTTATAAAACTGGGATAATATTGCTCTGGATATACCAAATCGATACAAATAAATTTCTGCCGGCTCGCAATCTTACAACGTGAAGATGCCGTTGAAAACCCGAAACCGTTATCGGGAGAATTTTAAAAATCCCGGTTGAGTTTGCCAGCCTGTGTAGAATCCTGGTCCCAGAAAACCCATTTTCGACACAGATTTTGATTAGTAAACATACACATAGATTCAAAAGTTTTGCATCACGTTCTTCGGATGCGAAGGAATTTTTTTGCGCTAACCATTTTTTGTTGGCTTGTTTATCAATGTTTACCATTTCAATATGTTCCATATTTTTTGCAATATACAGATGTTTACAGTTTTTTTGTAAGATAACATTTTTAGTGCGATCATTTTAACATTCAAGGCATTTGATTTTTACGATTTTAAGTGCAAACATGAATCGTCAAGTCATATGTGAGATTGACCGTGCAAGAATAGTGACTTTAGTTGAAGAAGGTCATTTTCAAAGGTTCGTGGCAAACAGAGTTGGCGTTTGGCAAAGTGATGTGTCTCTTGTATGGAACCGGTATCTCCAGTCCAATTATTTTCGTGATAGACCTAGAAGCGGTAGAAGGCGTGTTACTAATCAGCGGCAGAACCGCTATATCCACTTAACTATCCGAAGAAACCCGACCATGGCAATACCAGTACTCCAAAGAGATATGAGACATGCGTTGGGAGTTCAAGTATCGATCTCGACATTACGAAGACAAATACTTGCGACAGGTTTGAGGTGTCGCCGACCAATAAGAGTGCCCAGACTACAACCTGAGCACAGAGTTCGCCGACTACAGTGGGCTCAAGAACACGCGGCCTTGCCTGAAGAATTTTGGAATTCGGTGTTTTTTTCCGACGAGACAAGGATTTGTTTGGTACAAGATAGCCATCGAATACGTGTGTGACAGGATCCAACGAGAGTTGCTCAGCTAGCCCATGCTCACCCCATGCCGCCCTTCAGAGAAGGGAGTGCTATGTTTTGGGCTGGTTGGCAATTCCTTCGTTTTTATGGACGATAACGCCCGACCTCATCGGACCAGAGCTGTAAATGAGTATCTTGAGACTGAAGGAATCAATCTTTGAACTGGCCTGCCCTATCTCCTGACATGAATCCCATAGAACATGCTTGGGACATGCTTGCCAGGGCAGTGGCAGCACGCAGAAATCCACCGAGGAGTGTACAAGAGCTTGTTCATGCGGCCCAAGAAGAATGGCGAAATATTCCTAAACAGAATATCAATAATTTGGTAAACAGCATGGGCAGGCGACTTCAGGCTTGCATAAATTTGAGAGGTTGAAATACTCTTTATTAAAAGTTCTCATGCAGGTTCTCACTCAACCTTTTCTTTAAAGAGAATCAATTTGTATTTAATTTATTCAATTTCTAAGAATACTTTTTATGTTTCAAGCAAGTTTATTATTGGATAATAAAAATTTTTGACAAATATACACGTTTTTTTTTATTGAAACTAATTATTTGATTAATCTCTGATCCATTTATAATGAACACATTTTTTTTTTCGGAGATTTAGGGTGATGCAAAACTTTTGAATCTATGTGTATATTTTCAACAGTTGAATCTATATTTCAAAGCCAGTAATTGTAAATGAAATAAAAACAATAATGAATACTTTGAAGAATAAAAAATCACCAGGTATAGATGGAATTAAGAAAGTGAAACATTTAACAGATTAATTAACACCTCCACTTATCGGTGTAATTAATAAAATCTACGAATCAGCGCAATGTCTTTGGGAATTGGAAATAACTTTAGTTGTACCAACTGATGAAAAAGGAAAAAAATATCTTACACCGAGAAAAAGATTTATTTGTACCAATTAAAATCTTATTAGGTCAAATAAAAATGATTTTCCATATGGCCTAAGTAATATTTAATTTGTCGTTAAGGAAGGATTTGTTTCAAGTTCGTGAAGTAATATTGCTGATGAATAAAAATCTTAATTGTCATTAATAAAATGAGTTATCTATTGAAAATTACATTCATTTTTGTAAAAATGTATTATATTTGTCTCAAACATTATTTATTGAGGTATAAACAAAATAGTTGTATTAATCTTTGAAAGCATTCAAATTGAATAAAGTAGTTTTCCAAGTAGTAGTTTTATTATGAAAAAAATATTTTATGGCAGAATGATATTTCTTCATGACAAAGTATACCGTTTGGATTAACAATATGTTTTTTTATTTGTAAAAAATGTATCGTCCCAGCAAATTATTTTTTTTTGATGGAAACAAATGTTTCTTCTTCAAGAAAACTACCAATTTTTACTAAAATTCAACATATTTATCATAACCGAACCATAATTTCCATAAACATTATATTGCCTTGTGATAGAATACCTATATTTCCCTAAAACACTGAATTATTTATGGTATTGTTTATGGAAGTTACCTTCATGCACTATTCAATACACTGAGCTTTTGAAATGTTTCCAAATATTAAGAAATATATTTGAAAGTTCACGGTGTATTAGGCAGTATGGGTAACTCCCACACGGTTCTCTTAATAATTGGGTTACTTGGGAAAATATATTTTTCACAAATATTTGTCTAATCCGTTTCCAGACTATGTCGAACAACAAAGTTGACTTTCGTTTTGTATGTGTGGACTAGTCGATCGAATTGGTCGATGGTTAGTCTGGAAACGGATTAAAATGACGTTATTTTCATGACAAACAAGTTTAAATCTAATAGAAATTAATGGTCTCTATTTATACATTAAACTGTCTAGTAGGGAAGCAGGATAGGAATAAAAAACTTGCTGCTGAATATTTTGATCTATTAAAATGGAAACTATACATTTTGAAAATAGAAACCATATATTTATAAAATGAAAACCATACATTTTTAAAATTGAACATACCCACATGATCTAAAACATAACCAACAATGGTATCCACAACATAGCCTTGTCTATCCTTAAGTGTGCCCATTAATGCTTACAATAAATGTACAATTATACTGAATTACTTATTTTTTCGGTATAAACGTAGATCTTATTTGAGGCTAATAATCTATAGGCTTATTTAAAAAATGTGAATTTCTGTCAAAACTTTCAAATTATTTACTATGAATATTTAATTTGTTGTCCTAAAGTAATGGAATATTATTCAAGATGTTAGGTTTTTTCTGTAATGAAAACAATTTTTACCCAAATAGCATGATCGTTATATTTTATGACAAAATATTATATTGAGCTTCGTAAACTTTTGTAGTTTCTGAAAAACAATTGTATGAAGGTGTGCATTAGGAACAAATTTTTTCACATTAAAGAAATTACACTCGAATAAATCATTTTTTTATATCAAAAATTCGCAATATTTTTACGTTAATATGGCTTCTTAAAAATAAATAAGCAATGTTAGTTTCAAACAAAGGGGGTCGAACAAATCAGTTTATTTGTCTATAAATAACTCTTCTCTCGGTGTATAGATAACCAGTGTATACATGCTAAAGTTCATAGTGCTCCCTGATGATGTCTTGGTGATGGCAGTCAGGTATATAATCACATATGGCTCGGTGGTATAGTGGAGCAAGTGCCAACAAAATATGGCGCCTGCTAGAACTCACTAGACTACAGGAATATTGAGGGTGCAACTTGCACTATTTCCACAGCAACGCAAGAAAGCATTCTCAACTGTGGAAGAATGGGAGAGAAATCAAACTTCACAACTTGTGATGGATCGAGAATAAACGTGCAAGCTGGATACGTCGCCTGGTGCAGCCAACCAAAGACCAAGCTTGATAATAATCTTGGACAGCATGTAACAGACCTTCAGGTAAAAGTTTATCCCAAAGATCTGTGCGTTGCTATTGACAAGAAATGGAACGACGACTTATTATTAGCGAACTAATTGGAATAAAGTCTGCTTGTGCTATCAAGAGTCCTTCGTTTTTAACCATATTGGAAAACTTACCAACTTCTCTCATTTCTACAGGAAAAAAGCTACTAATTACCGTATAATTTTCAAATTTGATGCTATTTATTGAGTTAGCAGATTAATGAGGTTAGGTTGAAACTAAGGGGATATATCTGATACTCTATATTATAGACACAAGAGAATGTATTGCGGCTAACACTAATTGATATTCCATTTCACGAACCTACCCAGCATCGACTAGTGAATTAGATAAACAATCTTCTCGGTCCGAGTGTGAAAATATACCATGGAAAACAGAAGGAACGAATGTGTTTTTTCACGTTTCAATATCATCTGGACAGGTACGGCAACAAATGGAATAAAAATAAATACCAGAATATAGAAGCAACTCTTTTCCATTTGTAATCTGCTTGGAGCACTCTATGAGTATAAAGAAATAGTAGAACGAACTACGAACAATAAATACTATTCGGGTGATATTACCATTATATCCATATTTTATTTAGTTTTCAGTAATCAAAATTATCCGTTATAACGACGTGAATTATTCAGCATCGATCGATTGTGTAATAATAATTATTATTCACCCTTTAATGAACATACCCTTCATTATTTGGTATATTTGTACAAATATAAGGTCATTATCATTATTATCTGTATAATATAAATGTTCCATTAAGCAGGTCTTGTACTGTATTCGGTCGATTCGGATCGGCACGGTACAGCATTGCCGAACGTTTTGCATTGTTTATATTTCAATATATTCCCGCGCAATAATTCAGATCGTCACGATAGTGACGTTCGACTCGACCTCAGGAAGGCAATTTCTGTAATGTTGTTGAAGGGATTATGGAAAATGTACACAAATATGCATAACTATATGATCTCGAGAACAAGCTGAATAAGTTCATCCCCCCATTCTCAACTAAATCTGGGAATAGGTGATAAAATGTTCATCTTTCAAAATTAATATCATGAATTCATACTTTAAAAGTTTGCCGTTCGAATTCGTATAACCCAATTTTCGACATGCTCAAACGGTTATCGTATACGAACAATTTCGTATGGCTTGTTTCGAGTGGGTTTATTCCATTCGAATGAATGTTTTCGTATAGGGAAAGTGTAAATTTACATAACCTAGAATGAAAATATTTTTGTTTGGTGGGTATGTCATTAATTTAAATAATAAATAATATAATCAGTTATAATACGGCAGGTTTTGATGATTTAATTCATTTAAACTTGATAAACGCTATACAAGAAGCGAAAGAGGTAGACCTCCTAGGATCTTTAGGCAATTTGTGAAAGCTTATAGACTTACAAAACCTGTCGCTTTGAAAGTAATAAACATTTTGTAGCCTCATCTCCCTGCTCCAACAAGAATCTCAGCCTTGAGCATAGATAGAGAAGTGAGTTATCTACAATGAAGTCTATTTAGGCAGGTTAACTAGAGAAAAGTGATATATACCCTAACTTTTTTCTTACCACCTGATACAGTAGTTGGTGTATTCTTTGCATAGAACTATTAGAACTGCATGGATAAGGTATATTCTTTGATTCTCAAATGTCACAATTGACAGGACCATACGATTATGCGGTGTTGCCGGCTGCTAAATTCTTCGTGTACGAACGTTTATTCGAAAGGTGTTGAAAAATACACATTTAGCACCGTATACGAAAAAATTCATGTCGAAATTACCAAATTGTATAACCAATTATGTCATTGGTGACCATATAAGCTGAGAGCCAGCCGTAACATGAAATTCTTGTTGGAAAGTTCATTCAAATATAATTGTGATCATTAATGGAGAACTGACGAACATCGAAGACTCCAAGAGGTTATCAAAAAAAAAGTTCGGTTGGGCGAAGTCAGCTAGATGCCCTACTGCACTACTACTGGATATGAAAGAAAAATAAAGACACAATGCTACAATTGCCAGGGATTCCACCACGAACAGAAGATTAAACACCTAGTGCTGAGGGACTACACCGGTCTAACGAGTGTACAAAACCAAGAGACAAACCAGCGACCTGCGTAAACTGCCAGGAATAGGACCAAGCAAACTATAGAAGATCTCCTTAAGCCAAAAACAACATGACGACAAGGAAGAAACCGAAGTCAATCTCAAAAGAAACGAAGTTAGGAGTCAGCTATGTCCTAACGACCACCGAAAAAACTACGACGAGCACCACCTCTTCGACGAATCTTTAGTGGCAGTTCATCGGCTGAGAATTTGTCCGTGGCCGCAGTGCAGGCGATTGGAGGGAAGCTTAGCGGGTAGAGAGTGGAAGTCAATGGGTAGAGGGTGAATATACCTTGGCCGCACTGGTCAACGGAAAATTATCGTACCAACGTGCCCGTTTCAAAATTTCCCAGAAGGCTTCTCCTCGGCGATAATCGTTATCTGAAGTATACTAATATAAGAAATGAGGATTTGGGTGCATGCGTATAACTTGCACAGAGACCACGATGGAGAATTTCTGCAAGTTCAGAAGAATAGGCGAAATTTCCCCGGAAAATTTGTTAATTATGCACGTATGAGTGTAGAATCCTTCGCTTATAAACAGCCGAAATTAACTTTCCTTCCCATATATGCGGCTGGTTGAAAATATCAAACACAACTGATTTCCTGGTGGCTAGCCTGGCGAGTCGATAGACTGTTTAAGATGGTGGGGGATCGCAGTGTGGCTGGTTAGAAGAAGCAAGGCAAAACACACACCTCAGAGAACAAAATGTTGTAGAATGGTTGTGATGTGGATAGGTACACAGCGGAAAGGGAGACTGAGTCCTAGTTTTCCAGCGCGTAATTGCTTTTATAGGCAAACTACCGTCCAATTACTGTGGTTTTCGCAGGATTATCCTATTTAATGCGAGCGTTGCTATTCACTGTCAATGTAACATTCCATGATCGCTAGAATTTCCAAGCTCACCCTTCACAAACGAACAAACATACCTATATTTTCTTTTTGCTGTATAAAAGGCTACTAAGCAATTTATTCAGTATTCAACTCGCATATAACTTTGATCAAAAGTTGATAAAAAATTCAAGTGAATTAACTCGACTTCCAGCTGCCATTGATGATTATATCAGCAAAATTTCGATACATCTACTCAGAGCCTCTGCTAAAACTTGTTGCTATATCAATTTCATTAGTATTAGAACAGCCTTGATAACCCCCTGATTGTATAAGTCGAAAATCCCATCATCATCTTTCCATTAGCGAAGAAGCATTGTTCTAGATCAAAGCTTGATTCTATCACCCGCAAACTATGAAATTTCCTTTCCCTAATTGTCCCCGATCATTGCGTCAACAACGCTAACATCAACGAGACGACAAATCGAACAACACAATGGGGTCGTATCTAATGCATTTAGTGGGAATAGGATAAATAATAATCTCAGATTTATTTTGTTTGTTTGGTATTATGCTACTTGATTAGCTGAATGAAGTGAGAGACATTATTATATTCAAATTGGCTATTATTTGTAGTGAAACTTGTATTACATCACCCCAAAATTTTTCGACCATCTATCACATGTCGCGTTACACCGTTACAGCCGGACGCGGAGTGGGGGTAAATTGAAAGACAAAAGGTCAATATGGCAGCGCGCATCAGCTGACCGTATAGTCACCGTACAAAAACGGTTGTTACAACACAAGTGTATTGTATATACAGTGGCGCCAAGTGAATCACGTCTATATTTACAGTATGATTGGATGAAAGGACTAACCCTACTTCCTCGACTATAGCAGTACAACGTTTAAATGGATGCTAGGAGTGAAGATAATCTCCTTTGCATCAATCTCCAGCTCGATATCAAAATCCTCTGTGAGATAAAGGACCGCACTAGGTTCTTGACGGACGATTTTTAATGCAAACTTCTTTAATGTTTCCCCTTTCACTCAAGGCTTTATCTGTAAAAGAGATCCAATTCTCGTTTATTTTCTGTGTCTAAAATGCTAAAGGAAATGTTTCATTGCGATATCCAGTCCTGTTTTTGTCTCAAATTGTAGTTAAAAAGTTTGCAGAACACAGTAATTCTTGTATAAGACAAAAGAACTTGAGAAACATTTGTACATTTTACTGATAAAGTTATCAACTTTTTATTTTCGTAAATTTTCCGAGATATAGTGTTAATTATACAGTCCATGAGTTTATTATTAGTGGGAACAGTATTTAGGTTAGAGTATCAACATTTTAATGATTACTGATTGGGCGATAAGTTGCGGACTCGACAAGAAGTATGCACATTATTTCATGAAATGGAAATGGAATGAAGAAGGCAACTAATAACAACGTCTTGTGTGTTAGTGAGTGTGTATGTATGTGTGAGAGAGATTACACGCAAGTTACTGAGCGGAAATATTAAGGGTGGGTCCTTTTGAAATGATCACAGTGTATAAAGGAAAATTTGTAACCATATGACAAGTTCAAGATCTGGATACTCCAACTTTCGTCTTAAATTCATCTGTATGCACTGTGTTATTTATTTTTTAGACCACGCCATCTGAAAGTATTCATTTACGTACCGAAAGTTGTGTTTTGTACCGTTTAGTGGAAGTGACAGTTCCGTACTGCAAAACACTTTCGCGACGCTCTGGTATAGATATACATATTTCATCTGCATCCAACCCAATAAATATTAATAATTGTCCTAGAGGTACAATCAACATTACTTTTTGCAAATAATTAATAAATTAATATTGACATTGCAAATATCATGCGAGTACATTATATTGTTCAATAAATACAATGTTCATAATTCTCTATTATTTATTTTCCTTCCTCAGTGTAATTGAAAAAGTTTTGGATCTATGAGTCGTCTAAAAAATGTTGTGTACGCCGCGGCTGAAATACTACTTTGTTGGACTCGTCTCGCAATTTTTAGACTCGTCCAACAAAGTAGCACTTTCAGTCCTTGGCATGCAATCGTTATTTGTATACTAATGCCGCAAAATGCTTTTTCGCGTTCCGAGAGAGAGATTATCGCCGAGGCCGCTCCGGCCGAGGCATGATAATCTCGAGGTCGCGAAAACATTTCGCGGCCATAGTATACACAATATTTTTCGTGCAACCGTGAAAATTACATAATTTCAATAAACATTATGTCTCTTTAGAAAAGACAGTTAGTTTTTGGTTCGAAGTACATTGTTATTGTCATATTTCAGAAATGTCAAATGCTGTAGTGGCGTTCAGTTTGCCGGCAGTCACTATGGGAACGGCCGTAAAAATTTTTGTCGGCCGTCACTCTGGGTAACGGCCGCAAAATGATAACGGCCGCAAAATATCATTTTGCGGCCTCTGTTGCGGCTGCAAAATGTTTGTTTTGCGACCGGTTGCACGAGAATAACTATTATAAGATACGATATAGGGGTTCCTGTACAAAACTGTCAAACGCGAGCTAACTTCTTTACCAAATAGCGCTCATGAAAAATAATAACAGATTTGGAAAGGTCGTTGGAAAATAAGTTCAAATTTACTTATTTTTCATGAACACTATTTGGTAGAAAAGTTAGCTCACGTTTGACAATTTCGTACAAGAATCTGCATCTTATAAATAACAAGGTGTATATGAATATTTTCTGGACAAAGCCTAACAATATTGATTTCAGAGGGACTACCAACGCCCACTTTATATTTATTTGTTATGACAAATGTTGCAAATACGCAGTAAGGTTATTAATAATGCTTTCTTTTTGTTTTCAGGATACTTTTGGCACATTACTGACATTCACTATGACGGGCATGTTTATTCCCACGGAGACGCTAAAAAAGGTGAGCCTGCTTATATTATTATAAACATATTCATTTGATTAAGAAAGTAGTCTGGCACTTCTCTCGGAATACCTGGAGCAATTTTTGTTTTCAAATCTCTTCACTTGTATGTTTTTCTACGATCACTACCCTAAGTAGGCTTTTGCACACTCAAATCTAACCGCGAAGTTGATGTTTCCCGTGAGCTGTCATAATTTGACATTATTGGCGCTCTTAAGCAGAAAGTAACTTCGGCGCACGCCTAATTTTATTTAGGTATAGATAAAAGAGAGTTAGAAGTTATTTCAATATAAACTGAAGAATAATATATTTTAGTTGATTTTCTAATATGTTAAAGCATTCAACAGTATTTTTCGTGATAATTTAATGAGAAATAGGGAAATCTAAAAAATATCTGACAGCAATGTAATAAGTGTTGCGTACGAAGCACGAACCTGCAATCTGGAAACTGCAAGGTACAAATTAATTTTATTTTGGTGTGATCGTAGATTAAGTCTTGTGTGTATTTCGAGCAGAAAGTCCTTTGGTAGTCTCGACAGATTGCCGCGCTCCGCTGACACATCGCGCGGCAACTTTCTGTCTCGACTACTTTCATATGGGAATTACGAAATGCGATGAACAGAGAGTTGCAGGTTGCAGCAACCAACTCCATTTAAAAAGATCCACAACTATTCATATAGTCAATTTCAATGGATAAACTAGAGCTAGAGCGAACAAGAACGTAAATCGCGCGCGATAGGGTACCGCGATGGAAAACATAATGCGCCTCCAGCGCCGCAAGCGATTAATTTGAGGTATCGCCAATTTTTCCATTTCTCTTGATGATGTTCTATAAATAATCGCTCCAATAATTGTATTGTCGCTGATGGAGCCCCATCCTGGAGCAGAAAGTGGAATTTGGCCCGACGTTGGGCGCTATTTTCCAATTGACCAGGAAAGTGACTAATCAGTCACCAAAAATTAACTGAACAAAAAAATGTTCAAGCGAAAAACGTAACAAACTGAGTTAATTTGCTTTGTAAAAGTCGATACATGGGAATTCATGATTTTAAAAAAATAAATCATTCACTATTTTTGCGGTTTTCTCTGTATTTGTATAGATTCCTTCAATACAAATTAATAGGAATATGTGTGCAAATCGAGGTAAAAAAAGAAAGAGGAGAGAACATAACAGTATAAAGAATCATCGATCAAAGTGGCTTCTGAATATGGCCGAATTCCGTAAACAAACTAGAGGCGTACATTAAATTATTCAATTGAGGGAAGCAAAAAACTTTCATATGCATCTTTTTAAGGTGGTACTTTTTGTTGTTAGAAAATTGATACCAGATTTTGGTTCATTAATAGTTATTTACGTAACTAGTTATGAAAAGAGCGATATTGTTCAACAAGCGTAATATTTGCCAAAACGAGCGCTAGCGAGTTCTGCAAATTACGCGAGTTGAACAATGTCACTCTCTTCTTAACGTATTTACGTACAACGTTTTATCTAATTCCGCGCTTTCATAATATTTAATAAAATCTTCAATTACAATGATAATATAAAAGTGGATTAATATGGCCGTGCAGGGCGAACAATTTAGACAGATAGGTTAGTTTTGTATTGTCTATTCAATCATAAACAGTGCTCAAGACTTTTTAGTCGAATTTATTAGTATATTTTGCTTCAATTTAGTATATTTTATTAGTGTTCAGTATATTGTTCATTTGATTAGTATTTTTTATTTAGAATATATAACTTTTCTAAGTTTTTATAAATATTGTTATTGAACAAAACTGAATAGAATGCCTGCTACATACAGCCTGATATTTGATTTTTGATTCTGTTAAATCATCTCTATTGATATCTTCTGTATGTTCCTTGTGGTATATTCTGAATTCAAAAATATTGTGGTTTAATTTCCCAAGAAATTAAAAAAAAAAAAGAATCTCTATTGATGGCTGCTAACCAAATTTCTCTACGCTTCTTACTTAATTCATTCCTGTGCACCAAAAATGTGTTTTTAAAAACAGCTGGGTTCTTGAAAAAGCTTACTTGGTCTCGGTTTGAACGGCTCCCACAACCGACTACAATACAAGTTGTTGGCATTTTGAAGTGGGTGTTTCAATCCTGAAATCCGTAAGCTTAAAAGTTAAATACTGCAGGTGATATCTTCCAATTCAAGCAAGTGAAACTTTCAATGCCAGCAATTTCATGAAAACTTCACTTTCATTATAATATTGTATATGGGGCTAGTGGACACACCTCTATGCAGGATGTGTGAACAGGAAGATGAAACTGTCAGGCATGTCTTATACGAGTGTCCGGAGCTATCGTCAATAAGGGAGTGTGTGTTCGGTGAGTCTTGGCCTACACCTGCCGATATAAAGGAGATGTCTCCTAGTGACCTGTCCACCTTCCTGAGGACAGGATGGACAATGACCTAGGAGGACAACTCCTCGGGAGGATGTACAATGGGTCACATGTGGCCTAAGTGCTGTGAGCCTACATACTCACCCTCCCTACTTTACAGATACAGAATATTGTATATGTTTTAGTCAGTGTGTACTTACCCGTGAATATTAAATAATAATTCTTGATAGTCTAAGAACTACTAACAAAAAAATTATGTTCTCATATAGGTACACAATCAAAAGTTGGTCCTAAATTGATATACCCAGCTCAAAAGTTTCATAAAACTGAACTTTTTATTGTATATTATTAGTATAGAGACACCAAAGCAAAATAAAAGCACCTTTCTCCGAAATAAACACTTACGTATACCAAAATCCACGGTCTACAATGTATTAAATCACATTTGTTTGCCCCTGCCCCTTAGAACATAAAGTAGTAAGGAAGGATCCTTACGCCAAGGACAGTTAACCGGGATGGTTATTTAAATAGAATATATCAGTGGCGCCGTCCCCAATTTTAATTAGAATAAGACTATTTCTATAAAACTGAATTAATATTTTCAATAACTTAAAATTTAGTAGAATAGAAAATATTGTAATTAACGAGTGTATTATAAAATGATATAAAAGTTAGAAGCTTTCTAAATAATAATGATATGCTGAAAATAAATTTGATATATTTGTTTATAAACTAAAAAATCAAAATGATAGGCACATGTCATGTCATTTATCATGTCAAGTGAAAATTTAGGTTAGGAACAACTATGTGTATTTTTTGAAATTTTTAACTAACATAAAGACCAATATTCACATCTGTAGATTATAATTCTTACAATAATATGTACTCACCGATGAAAAGTAATTTTCAAAGCGTCGTTTTTAGCAGTCTTTGAACGTTCATAAGCACTAAAACTAACCATTGTCTTAAAAACTATATTTATATCACTGAGAGTATTATATAACGTAACTGAAAAACCAACTTAACCTTAGAAAATCCTATTATAAACTAAAACATCTGAGTTAGTAATAATTGGCAAAATATAACATAAAAACCAACTTCTAAACAGCGACCAAACAAATAATAAGTCATAGAATGGTTATCCAAAATGGCCGACTTTGTCTCTTTTATTTATTATGGGAGATGTAGCACACGCTCCCTTACAACTTTATGTTCTAAGGTTTGCCCTGTGTCGCGATATTGAATTTCATTTGACAGGTCACTGGATTGCCTAATCAAGGTTTATGTTGACACAAGAATTGATGACGCTAATGTGGCTTCTGAATATGGCGACTTCCGTCGAAAGTTTGTTAAATCACTACCACGCTTAACTTCCCTTATTTTCTCTTTTACCTCGTTGGTGCAAATAGATCAAAGTCATTACGCTCGCTGTTTGATTAAGATTTTTAAACTTTGATAAACATCATCGTAAACTTACTTCTATATTAATAATATAAACCCGTGAACGCTGGCTTAAATTTCTCCTGCTTTATTTTTCCTTGTAGTTTAATTTTTATTTAAAGCTCAGCTATAAACGTCAGTAAACTAATTGGATCCCTTTGCAAATAACCTTCATTTCTGTTCTTTGCAGTCATTACTTCCTTGTTTACTTCATCAACCGTTGCAGCGCGTAACTGTCGAGGTGGTATCAACAAGAGAGAAACTAAGGAAATAAATTTCCAACTTTTGATCCTCTGCTTTTAAAATATAAACTGAGCTGAGCTTTCATAACAGTGGCTGGAATTAAATTTTTTCAAAGTGCTAGGAAAATTAATCACCAAGACAACACTGACGATTTTTATATGAAGATACTCAAGTTGTTGAAAACATTTTTCTGGATCAGAGATGTATGAAAAATTATGAGCCACGAAGAGAAACTAATCTGGGTCAAACTCGCCCAGCATAAGACCCAGCGTGTTTCTTTGACGTGAATGAAAAGTATGATATCAAATTTAACGTAAAGGTATTAAATGATGATGTGATCAAGTTGAGAAGGGAAATTATTTAAAAAATACGCTTTCACAGCAGATCCAACTAAATGGTGAAAAATGTAATACCAAATTTGTGGGGTATTTCTAAAAGCCGCGTCCACATCAGTAAAAATTTATGTTGTGTGTGAGAATTCGACACAAATTTATGTGTGCGTATAAATGTATGCTAGTGTGGACGTGTTAGCATCGTACAAGGCCCGCAAAAATTTTCGCCGCAGCCTCTACACACGCGATCCGTGGTTTGTCGGTTTCAATTCAGACATCAAAGAGATTTGAGCCGCAATATCATTCTAGTGTAGACGTAATTTTCGGGAAAACCAAGATTGTGACGAATGGAATTCCACCATGTTTGATTCAGTGATATTAATGAAGAGAAAATGTGCAGCTTTCGTTGTTATGACCCATTTAAGAATAAAAAAGGGGAATCAGTCAAGAAGAACGGAAACTATTGGATTAAACTTTTATATCAGAATAATTTCCTCCCAAGCGTTATTTTTTTTTTTCGTTTTCATTAAAATGCCATTTATCATTTGGATCCCACAAAATCCTTTAATTTTGATATTGTATCAAAAGTTGAACGTCGACTAAAGATTCATTTCACCAACACTACAAACTAGAAACCGCCACACATGTGCTGATCTTAGCCACACAGCGCGAAACGTGAGTAATTGAGTTTTTGAAATTTTTCTTTGTAATAAATGGAAACATCATATTTATAAGTTATACAGGGTGTACCAATCTTACGACAAACTTCGGTTATTTTAAGAGATATTAAAAAATGTTATCAACAAAAATAGTAGATGTGCTGAAGGTCCATATTTTGAAATTATATCGAACTATACAGAGTGCTGCATAACTCCGTTACAAACCAAACATATGATTTTTCAAATGAGAGCCCCTGTATGTTATACCTAATTCGGATTGGTTACATTTTTTTGAAGCATTTCATATGAGGTTTTGCCACGTTATACAGAGTCCTTCAAAAGATATGGACACGTTTATGTGAAAATCGTAGGTAAATCAACGCTCTGTAGCTTGTTGTACGTTGAAGAAAAAAAATGTATTTTGCGAAACAGAGTTTCGTAACATGATGCAATATCTCCGTATCCTATTGAATTTCAATTATATTATTTCTTGTATACAGGGTGAACGGAAACTCGAGTCAGTCATTTTCTTTTTTATTTCAAATGCAACACCCTATATTTCATAGCAAAAATAGAATCTTCGATTATGTAACTTTAATTTTTGTCAAGCACTCCCTATACCCAAAGTTTATAAAAACACAGTTATTTTGTAATATTTATTGTAAAATATAACTACTGACCTATTATGTGAAAGCATTAAACATTGTATGTAACAAAAAATCCTAATTATTAATAAATTTTTTGAACAATTTATTCTAAACAAAACCAGCCACCAAAAGTATAATCCCAACTGTAATATTAAACTAAAGGTTCACCGTCAACATCAATGCAATGCTGCAGAATAGTTCAAATGATTGACTAACATTTCTCAGCATATCAACGTTAGCAGATCGAAATGTCGCACTAATTATTATTTTCATGTCATCTCTAATAGCCGGGGATTTTATAAACTTATTCCTTACAAGACCCGAAAAAAATAAATATACTTCTGTTAAATCGGGTGACCGAGCTGGCCAATCAGTTGGGCCCCCTCTAACAGCATTGCATTGATGTTAACGGTGAACACTTTGAACCTTTAGCTTAATATTACGGTTAGAATTATACTTTTGGTATAGTGTAACTATTGTTAATGTGATGACCCATATTTTTAACCCCTTTGAAGGAAAAAGCCGCCAATGACGAGCATAAATTTTTTTTATAAATTCGAATATTGTGAAATAATGCTTTTCAAATGTAATTTAAATTAATATAATGGATTAAAATTAACCTGCATAAAATTTGTAATACAATTCAAGGACATCACATTGACATTAGTTACACTATAGCTAGTTTTGTTTAGAATGAATTATTCTTTAAAATTTGTCATGAATTAGGATTTTTTGTTACATACAACGTTTATTGCTTTCACATAAGAGGTCGAGAAAATCTTATTCCATATACAAAAATCGCTGACAATCGATAAGAGGGTCGAAAAAATTGAAAAATAGGAATTTTCAAAAAAAAATAAAACACTCTTTTTATTACTGTGATGCAAATATCGATGTCTCGCGTTCAAATTTCAAAGGAAGGTTGATAATATTATAGTCTTTCGTATCCTATATACAAAAATCGCTGACAATAGATAAGAGGGTAGAAAAAATTTAAAAATGGGAATTTTCAAAAAAAAACTACAACCTTCTTTTTATTAATGTGATGCCGAATATCGATGTCACGAGTTTAAATTTCAAAGGAAGGTTGATAATGTAATAGTCTTTCGTATTCCATATTCAAAAATCGCCGACAATCGATAAGAGGGTCGAAAAAATTGAAAAATGGGAATTTTCAAAAAAAAACTACAACGTTCTTTTTATTACTGTGATGCCAAATATCGATTTCTTGCGTTCAAATTTTGAAGGAAGGTTGATAATGTAATAGTCTTTCGTATTCCATATCCACAAATCACTGACAATCGATAAGAGGGTCGAAAAAATTGAAAAATAGGAATTTTCGAGAACATACTACAACCTTCTTTTTATTACTGTGATGCCAAATAACGATGTCTCGCGTTTAAATTTTAAAGGATGGTTGATAATGTAATGGTCTTTCGTATTCCATCTACAAAATTCGCTGACAATCGATAAGAGGTTCGAAAAAATTGAAAAATAGTAATTTAAAAAAAAAATTACAACACTCTTTTTATTACTGTGATGCCAAATATCGATGTCCCGCGTTTAAATTTCAAAGGTAGGTTTATAATGTAATAAGTCTTCTGTATTCCATATCCAAAAATCGCTGACAATCGATAAGAGGGTAGAAAAAATTGAGAAATAGGAATTTCCGAAAAAAAACTACAACCTTATTTTTATTACTGTGATGCCAAATATCGATGTCTCGCGTTTGAATTTCAAAGGAAGGTTGATAATGTAACAGTCTTTCGTATTCCATATCCAAAAATCACTGACAATCGATAAGAGGGTCGAAAAAATTGAAAATTAGGAATTTTC
>CAJUYI010004197.1:4914-19504 GCA_910591695.1 Galerucella pusilla
TTTTCCCAATTTTTTCTTGTCGTACTTGTGTAAATAGTATGGCTCGAATAGACTTTTCGCAATCTATACAGTGCAGATTTAGTTCCAAACAACTTCTTATTCTCATAAACCGGAAAAAATAGCGACTCCACCTTTAATTTGCTTAATACATTTTTTTATGTTGATCAGATTCACTCGGCAGTACAGCAAGTTGGATTTCTACGAGTAAAAAGAGGTTATAAGCCTCTTAAAGTGGAAAATTTAGTTAAAAGTATAAAGCCGCATTCAGATCCTACCGATCCTTATTTTTCTTATCAATGGTATTTGAAAAATACCGGACAGAACGGAGGTAAAGCCAAACTCGACTTGAACGTTGAAGCAGCATGGGCTCAAGGAATAACCGGAAAAAATGTTACAACGGCCATAATGGACGACGGTAATTATTATTAAGCATTATCTGATATTTGTAAATACAGTGTAATTGATTAATATAATACTATTTATAATACCAGGGCCGTGCGGTGATATATTTCAGGGTGATGCATGCCTCCCAACCTCCCTCCCTTATTTTGAATATTTTAAAATAATAACAAATTCTTTTCTGATGTAATAACTTTTTTTGCGCTTACACAAATCGGAAAAAGTTCAAGTTTTAAATAAAAAGCAGACGCATTTTTTTAGTTCTCTCTCCAAATTCCTTCCTTTTGTAATGCCACCTGATGCATTCGCCTCCCTGCTTCATAGTACCGCACGACACTGTATAATACGATAGAGTAATTCATAAAAATTGAGACATACGCTAAACGCGGATTATTTGGAACAAATATGCCCGAACAAAAATAAACTTTGTTCCTTTTGTGTAATGAATGAAGTAATTTATTATTTAGGACCACTTAAATGTATGTAGGGCTAAGACGTCGGTAAGTAATTTACTTACCGAAGTAGATCACGTAAATCACTTACACACGTAACTCGTAACACGTAAATCACTTACCGACGTGTTAGACTTAGAAACCAGTAAACACAACCTACCGTCCTGACAACCGATGCTGTAAATAAACAAAAAAAAAACGATCGCGCAAAAAAGGCATATTTGGCCCTATCGTCATATTTTGGTCCAAACTCAGTCCAAGCTCAGATTCTTAACTAGAATTTATATATTTTAGGTGTGGACTACATGCATGCTGATTTAAAATATAATTATGTAAGTATCTTAGTTCTTCAGTATATTAAATTGTACTTAGCGCAGTCTATAAATAGACCTTTAAGACAAGAACGCGTGCGCAGTAAGTAGAATAGCTCTCGAATGTAATTACATCAGTTAACCGCAAGGTTCCTAATGTACACAGTTTGCCTACTATTTTCAGCCAATCAGAAGCTCGATTAAAATGCGTAGTAATACGTAATCGTGCCTGTCCAATTTAAACTGCCCTGCGGGTTTGATATTGAAACCTCACTGCAAAATCAATAATTATTCTTCGTGAAAAACTGATGGGGGCTTCAAACTTTCTAATATTATTTCTGAAAAAATAGACAATAATGTTTTTATATTTTTTATTTCGACGTTTCGGTAGCGTTCCAGCTATCGTTGTCAAGCTTACAGCATAGAGAAATTCTCTATGGCTTACAGCCTGTATAGAAGCAAACTACAAATAAACAATTATTTCAGAATGCGCAAGCTAGTTACGACTTTAGCAGCAATGATCCTTATCCATTTCCACGTTATACAGACGACTGGTTCAACAGGTAATTGAATATTTTATTTTTTAAGCAATGTTTAATAATTATTATCTCGATATAAAATTTTACATAGAAGTGATACAGCCCATCGAAATTTCAAAAATACCGAACGGTAAAGACAATTCCAGAATAACGTCAGGTAGGCCATATTGCTGTGAGCCCCCATGTTATATTCTAGTTAGTTTGCTTAGTTTTCATTGTTAGACTTCAATTAGTAATCAGTTCTAACAGCCAACTGACTTATGCTAAATGCTAAAACCACAGAATACACCATCCCAAGAAGAAGCAAATGTACTTTTGTAAACAAATTTTATCGTTCAAAACACAAAAAAATATGTAAATAATCAAAAAGCTTACAACAAAGAAAATTCTTTGGTAAACAATAAAATCACATGTCATTGACAGATAACGGGCTTAAAATGGCGACTGTTAGACATGCGCACTCAGAAAATGAATTATAAAATAGCACAAGCTTCGTTTCTTCTTGGGATGGTGTATTCTGTGAGTTATGTTAAGTTAAGTAGGTCCGAGTAGGTACTTCACTCTGTCAGTCTGTCAAGACATCTTTTTTGCCCCTTTCGCTACTCTTGCGCCATCTAGCCTCCATGTGCTATTTTTTGCATCCGCTGGACAATTTTTCAAAATAAATTCTGTACAAGTTTGGTCTCCTTAAAGTCTCCATGTTATAAATAAAATTGAAACTTTTTATTATCGAGTCCGATTGACACTGCAGAGTGGCTTATTGTATTTTTTGCAAATGTTTTTTGGTAGCACCAGTATTCTAAAAGTTCTCAGATGGATATTTGTAGGTACAGTTCTTGCGGTAGTCCAAATGTAGCTATCTTTTAAGCATATGTAGGTATAGACTACTTACATCCAGCCGCACCGTTTGACCTTCCAACCCGTTTTGTTGTTAAGAAGTTCCATTTATAAATAGATGGATATACTCTACTTCTTTGTCAGTCCATACCTTTTTACTATGAAAGGAATATAGTTAAACTAACTGTAGTACAAAAAATAGTATCGTTGTAATAATACATTGCTATTCGTTTGAAGCCATGGTACGCGGTGTGCTGGAGAAGTTGCAGCTGCTCGAGATAATGGTATCTGTGGTGTAGGCGTGGCTTACGATTCCAAAATAGCAGGTTGGTATTCATTCCTCAAAATATTACGGTTTTATCCATACCTAGGAGATATTTTTTTTGAAACTTTAAATATACAATAATCACTCTTTATACTTTACCACAGGAATCAGAATGTTAGATCAACCATATATGACAGATCTTATCGAAGCAAATTCAATGGGACATGAGCCGAATCTAATCGACATATACAGCGCCTCCTGGGGACCAACTGATGATGGAAAAACAGTAGACGGACCTAGAAACTCCACAATGAGAGCCATCGTTAGAGGAGTCAATGAGGTAATTCAATGCAATAACGAATATATTTAAAAAAATTTCTTGAATATCTTCTTTTTTTACCAGGGCAGAAATGGTTTGGGTAATATATACGTTTGGGCTAGTGGAGACGGAGGTGAAGATGACGATTGTAATTGTGACGGATATGCTGCTAGTATGTGGACAATTAGCATAAACAGCGCTATCAACGATGGTCAAAATGCTCATTATGACGAAAGTTGCTCATCTACACTTGCCTCAACTTTTAGTAATGGCGCCAAAGATCCTAACACGGGAGTTGTGAGTATATTTTTATTTTCGAAACATTGTATTTTTAATCGAAAATAAAGAAAAAAACTTTTATGAAATTATTTATTAATAAATATATTCATGTTGAAGATAACGTAAGTTGTAGAAAGACTTTTATGATATACAGACGGTTCATAAGAAATAGAAGGAACTGGGATAGGAGTGTATGGCCTGACCAAACACAATGAACTAGGCGAGAATAGCATCTGCATAGAAGATAGTGTGACCTAAAACTAAAGCCTGCAACTAGTCTCAAGAACTAAGTAGAAGAAAAAGGACATAATATACATACATAAAATAAGACTTTTAATTTTATATGTTTATGTCATACTAGTTCATTATTGTGTTTTTATTGCTTAGTTACCAACTATCTAATGTCGTACTTTATGGCCCGCGCGGCCATAATAAATAATTTTTTGTTCAACTTATTTAATAACCATGTCGTAAGCTTCTTTAGACTTTTTTGGCAACAGATTTACAGTTGCTTTCTTTGCTTTTTCAATAATTTCTTCTTCTTCGTTTATTTTGACTTCTAACTTTGACACATATAAATTTTATTGTGATATTATGACATTTATGTTTTGTCAACATTCACCTATTAATTCAAACCGGATGTTTTAAAACTCTGATTTGTATTGAGATTGGATTGCAATAACGAACTATGTAGTATGACATAAAAGATTTATACCCTTGGTACATAAATAACTATTATGCCCAACATTATCAATTGACTAAGCTACATCGAAAAGGCAGTTCTTCTTTCATTCCATATTTGGAAAGAAATAATAATAAACAGGAAAAATAATTTTGCGGATAAGCCATTCTGTATAAAAATTTGAATTTTGTAGAGAAAATTAAAGTAGCTATATTTTTTCAGGCAACAACCGATTTATATGGAAAATGTACGACAACTCACTCGGGTACATCCGCTGCTGCACCAGAAGCTGCTGGTGTATTTGCTTTGGCACTGGAAGCAAAGTAAGAAACTTTCAATAATATTTTCAATCCCGATGACAGACACTCACAATCAACCCTAAATTAATATCAGTGGCGGCTCCTCGAAGGAGGCTCAGCCTTCTCAACAATTTATCCAGCAAATATCACCAGAAATATTTTGTTGATTATTCTTCATTTTATTTCCTGTTCATCTAAAATTTTTTAATTTCACAATTAATTCCTCGTTTTCACTACTAGCCCTGAGGCTAGAATCCACAAACATCTCTCTAGAATCACGTGTTGCTCGACACAGTTGCCGTCTGTTCTACCAGTCCAATTGCTAATACCGTAAAAAATATCGGAAATGGCAACACTCTCCGTAGGCTAGCCTAGCGGTTGCGATGATATACGAACCAATACGAACTACTTGTTTTGTTTCATATGATTAGCGGGAATAATTAAGTTTTGTTTTTTCTGCCGTCACTGAATAATATATACCTACACTGCTCAATAAACAAATAGTTGCAAAACTAATAAATTATAAATTATCCACTACAATTGTTGAGCAGTGTATATCCCCTGTATCTGTAGAGTAGGGAGAGTGAGTGTAGGCTCACAGCACTTAGGCCACATGTGACCAATTGTACATCCTTCCAAGGAGTTCTCCTCCTAGGTCATCATCCATCCTGTCCTTCCAGGGGTCGAATTCTCGGACCAGTGAATAGCGCTCCCCAAGAGAACACATTTTTTGTCTTTATTTCGCTTAGTTACTATATCACTTCAGTGACAAGGACAAAAGATCGCTTCTCTCAGGGAGCGCTGTTCCCTGGCCCGAGAATCGGCACCCAGGATGGTTGACATCTCCTTTATATCGCCAGTTGTAGGCCAAGACTCGCCGAACACACACTCTCTTATTGACGATAATTCCGGACACTCGCATAAGACATGCCTGACAGTTTCATCTTCCTTTTCACACATCCTGCATAGAGGTCTGTCCACTAGCCCCATAGTATGGAGGTGTTTCCTTAGTTGACAGAGGCCAGTCAGAAATCCTACTGTTAAACGTAGGTTTTTCCTGGTCATCGCCAAATATTTTTTCGGCGCCATCTTCTCAAGGTCGCCCAGGGTGATCTTGGCAAGACTGCATCCTTTGATTCCATCCCATCTCTTAAGGGATTGAGCATGGATGTAACCTTTGGCTAGTTCCGCAATTGTCGAAGTCGTTATCACCTGTAGAAAAATCATTTATATTATGAAAGATTGAAATAAATAAATTGAACGATATTCACGTGAAAAAAATTATACCTACTTTAAATAAAATTTGAGCTTCACTTCCTCCGTTGAAGAACTACATCTTAGTCAAAAAAGGGGCGAACATCGAAATAAATTGCTGAAACTCTCGCTTTTCAAATATTGTTAAATTATAATATATTTCAGCACGAAATTGACATGGAGGGATGTACAGCATTTAACTGTTTTAACTTCTAAAAGAAATTCCTTATTCGACGCCAAAGGAAGATTTCGTTGGAAAATGAATGGTGTGGGATTGGAGTTTAACCACTTATTCGGATTTGGAGTCTTAGATGCTGGTGCTATGGTAGCTTTGGCGAAGAGATGGAAAACAGTACCTCCAAGAT
This sequence comes from Galerucella pusilla, assembly GCA_910591695.1. NCBI lineage: Eukaryota > Metazoa > Arthropoda > Insecta > Coleoptera > Chrysomelidae > Galerucella > Galerucella pusilla. The sequence goes on from CAJUYI010004197.1 coordinate 10,916, forward strand.
TTCATTGTGAAGCAGGAAATGTTAATAAAGTTAGGTAAGTATTATACAGCACTTTCCATTTTAATTTATAAATTTGACATTGTTAAACTTTGTTCGAATAAAAGTCTTGACGTTACAAACTATAGTCTATATAGAAAGGACAAGGAGTAATAGATCATTCATTTAAGTAATTTCATAGACGTACCAAAATATATTTTAAGAGGGTATACCGTAAGGTACATTTTGTATTGAACAACCCAGTTTTCTTAGAAACATTATCGGGAATATTATTTTAAAAGAAAGTAGGTACAGTAAATCAGTACTTAGTATTAGTTCTTTGAGTAAAGTTTTCTTAGAAACATTATCGGGAATATTATTTTAAAAGAAAGTAGGTACATTAAATCAATACTTAGTATTAGTTCTTTGAGTAAAGTTGTATGAAGTTGTATGGTTTTCATAATATTGTAAACAGTTGGAATGTATTTAAAACATTTGTTGAATGTTAATTGTGCAAGTACCAAACAATGTCGATAAGCCAAGGACCATCTAAACGACCAAAAACAGGTCCATTATCTTTAAATGAAAAAACTCTGATATTGAATTGTTATATATCATTGAAAAACAAGGATCCAAGTGCAAGTGTTGATGATATTGTGGAATTAACGGCTGCTATGTTGTGTGTTGCTAAATCAACAATTTATAGATTACTAAAAGAAAGCAAGAATGGAACTCTTCAACCCCCTAAAACTCCTTCAGGCCGAAAACCAATTGAGATCAATGAGTCATTAAAACAAAGACTAAGGCGTGAAGTCCATGGATTTTACTTACGAACGGAAATTCCAACACTTGACAAAATTATGACATCAGTGCAAGAAGATACGGACTATCCAAAATTCTCCAGAATGACATTATGCAAACTTTTGAAAGATGTGGGTTTCAGATATACAAAACATAATAGAAAATCTCTCTTGATAGATAAACCGGAAATAGTTTTTTGGAGAAGAGACTATTTAAGAAGCATTCGACATGCCAGAGAACAAAATTTGAAAATCTTCTACTTAGACGAAACATGGATAAATGCTGGATATACAGTTTCCAAATCTTGGCAAGATGAAAACATTAAAAGCGGAAGGCAGGCATTCGTGGAAGGTTTGTCGTTAGGTTTGCAGCCACCATCTGGAAAAGGAAAAAGACTTATCATTGTCCATGTTGGAAGTTCTGAAGGTTTTGTTGATGGTGGATTATTAACTTTTATTTCAAAACGCACGGGGGACTATCACGAAGATATGAATGGGGATGTCTTCGAGGAATGGTTTGTTCAAATGTTGGATCTGATTCCAAAAGGGGCTGTTATTGTTATGGACAACGCAAGTTACCATTCACGGTTACGAGAAGCATTGCCCACAAGTCGTTGGCGTAAAGCAGAGCTTTTGGAGTGGCTTATTTCGAAAAATATTAAGTTTCCAAAAGATCCACTAAGGAAAGAACTTTACAGAATTGCAAAAATGAACAAGAATAAATACAAAACCTACATTGTAGAAGAAATGGCTTCTTCTCGTGGTATATCAGTTCTTCGACTTCCCCCTTATCATTGTGAACTTAATCCCATAGAATTAATATGGGCTCAGGTAAAGGGGGAAGTTGGAAAAAAAATACTACTTTTAAAATAAACGATGTTGTGAAATTGTTTGAGAGTGCTGTAAGTCATGTTAGTAAGGAAAATTGGACAAACTGTATCGAGCATGTTATCAAAGTAGAGGCAAATATGTGGAAAATTGACAATATTTGTGATGATTTAATCGACCCTATTATTATTAATGTCAACAACGATTCTTCCTCTTCCGAGTCGGATATAGAATAAAATGTAAGTAATAAATGTATTCCAATAATTATTTCTTTTCATTTTTTATTATATTATAATTTAAAACGTATTTTTTTCCCAAAATACACACCACTGCATTGCGTTATTGCTTATCTGCTAATCCTTTAACAATGAAGAAACCCTAAACTTTGCTACAACTGAAACAAATACGGGGTCGATCTACCTGGTTTTTAGATTTACGGAAGAAATGTAATTTAAAGTAAGAGATTTATCAAAAATTTCATGGTGCTCCCTGTAAAGGTTTTGCATACTTAATTAGGGTTTATTACTCCTCGTACTTTTTGTACATACTATACTCCTGTCAGATAAATAATAAAAAAATTGTCATTTAGATATGATTTAGACCATAGATTTAGACTTCGTTTCTCGAGTTGTTGATGTTGCCAAGGTAACTTTAAAACACGCGCGTGTTATAAAGTTCGATTTAAACACGCTGAGGCGTGCTTTAAATAGGTAAAATGGTTCACCAATGAAAAAAAGGAGTTTGATTCGAGCTTAATAAATAAAATTTTCATTGTTTATACTAGATAACTTTGATGACAAATGAATATTTATCATTTCAGCAAAATTCCTTCTAAGAATTCTTTATTGATGAAAATTACGACAAACGCATGCAAAGATGAAAACACCGAGGTTAGGTATTTGGAGCATGTCCAAGCCGTTGTTACGTTAAACGCTACAAGAAGAGGAGATGTAGAATTATTTCTCACTTCTCCTATGGGAACGAGGTGAATCATCATTTATAAAAGTGGCAATTATTAAGGTTATACAGAGTGTACTGTAAATAAGTGGCATGATAAATCGTTAAGAAATATTTATAGTACCCAAATATAGCTTTTCTCTAACTCTAACCTTAAAAGGTGCAAAAGGGAATACACATTTTATTTCATATTTATTCCCGTGGGACGAAAGTACAAGTTTTAAAATTTTTTTATAGGTTATACTGTCTTTTCAAGACACATCAACGGTATTAATTCTGGCAAATTCTAATAAGTCAGTGGCGTGGTGTTCGTTAACTTTTATAGTACCATATTTTTGAAATTTCCTACATAAAAAGTGCCCTTTGTTGAACTCGATACAAACATTCCATTCTCAAGATTTTTAATTTTTTATTGCAGTCAGACACTCAAGTTGTATTTTTTTTATTTTAACCTTTTTTGCAGATCATTTCCAAATAATTTGAGCACAAACTATTCACGATTACTACAAATTTATTGCAGACAAAAGTCTTCAATTCTAAATACAGGGTGTTTCAAAAATATGGTACAATAAAAGTTCACGAACCACTCGTACCACGCCACTGGCTTTTTAGAATTTGAGAGAATAAATACTGTTGATGTGTTTTGAAGAGACAATAACCTAAACAAATTTTTAAATTAGTACTTTCATCCCCCGAGAAGATATGAAATAAAAAGTATATTTCTTCTGCACCTTTCAACATCCTGTATCTCATAAATTAAGGAGGTGAGAGAAATATTTTATTTGGGTTCTTCAAATATTTCTCAACGATCTATTTTATACATCTAATAATTTACGGTACTCATTTACGGGACACCCTGTGTACGAATAAATATGTAGTTGGATAATAATGTTAACACCATGCTCACAGTTTAATAACAATTTTGATTTTAGATCTATGATCCTTAGTCGAAGGCAAAACGACGATGATTCCCACGATGGGTTTTCAAAGTGGCCTTTTATGACTACACATACTTGGGGGGAATACCCGCAAGGTACTTGGCTTCTAGAGGTAAATACTGGATGAAAATTTTATCAAATTCTTTATAAAATGAAACAGATCCGAAATAGTATATTACACACCGAGGTGGGAAGAATTTCATTACTGTCCAGAGGTTAGCGGAAAGTCACCAAATATGGAATACCATTTTGTTTTTGGGATATAAAAAAACTTCATTTAAATTAAATCAGTTTAATGTTTTTACTAATCGCAGTCATACATTTATATGTAGTAATTATCAGCTTTTAATCAAATATATTAGTTATCAAATTAAAATCTAACACAAAAAACAAAATCACAAATTAGTTCAAACTCTTCTAAATATTTTTTAAAGTCACAACATTTTAATGACAAAAGATCACAAAATGGTGAAATAAACATAATACCGATATACTAAATAGTATAACACTTACGTAAACAAACATAACAGCTGGTAATACTTGTTTATTACTTACCTTTAAAATTTTCTGCATGACAACAAAACAAAGCACGCCTGCCACACGTGAAGCATTCGCGCAACTGACTCGATGGTGTGGGTGCGATAGTTAGTAGACCGAATGAAACAGAAGATGGTCGAGTGTTGCGTTTCATACTTATAGTCTTAGGTATCTATACTATTTTATTCACAACCATCATATCCCGATCAAAATTAATAAATCTTTGTTTCGTTCTGAACACACCTAAAATATTACATTTGACAACTACTGTCACCAATATAAATAAATGTCAGATAAAGTCGGATGGATATTAAATTCCGGAATAATAAATCAAGAAAAATGTCCTCCGATGAAGAATTGATGGATTGTACCCCTCCAGAAATAGGTATTATAATATTTATCAATATGTTATATTTTTAAATATTTAAAAAATATCCATCTAAAATAGATTAACGATCACATTATTTTAGAGGGTGGGTAGTGAGGGCGAGAAGTCAGGGCGGGAAGTAGAGGTGTGTAATATGACAATTTCTAACCTTCAATGACGTTAGTAATGACAGCATTACATATATGGTTGTGAATAAACATTATTACCGTGGTCAGTTATTTGATATTTTTGTGAACGGTTTTAACTTTTCATGGCCAGTACGTTGCTGAAATTCACTGAACTAATACATTATTTTTTTTTTTAGGTAAGATTCAACTCTCAAGTACCTCAAACAGGTTTTATCAAAGAGTGGTCATTGATGCTGCACGGGACTAAAGATTCCCCTTATACGGATTTATCAGTGCTAGATCCACATTCAAAACTAGCAATTGTTAAAAAAGCACACGAAACAAGAAACAAATTATAATTTTTTTGAAAAATAAAAAAGTAATGATATACTGTTTCAATTTAATTCGAATATAATAGATTTAATTTCCACCTAAATTAAGTAATTGGATTCTTCTAGAAGCAAACGGTGTTAAGATCATTGTAATACAAATTTATATATCCCCTATATATTTTCTTTGAATTCTAATACACTGTTAATGGGAAAATATATATACTGATTGTAAATGAGTCATAGACCGTCCCTTTAACTTTCAACTGATAGATTTTGTTCCAATTTTGGTGCAGCTTTCCATGTTTGGGCATAAAAATCCTATGGACACGACACGAATGCAGAGCAATTATTTTTAGCAGTGCAAAACTGTCTCCAATACAAAATACAATAAACCAAAATATTAATATAAACTATTATCTCATTAAAAAGTTACAGAGGTACGTGGCACATGACGCATTTGTACCCGGTATATTATTTAGCATTCACTTTCTGAAAATATAAAAGTTCGACAACTTAATATAAATTGTTTTTAGGTATATACATTTATAAGAATAAACTAATAAAGGAATAAACTAAGAATGTATTTAATTACTGCTAAATAAAGTCACATTGTAAATATGGAAAATATATTTTACGCCCTATAGATTATTATAGAAATATTTATTCATTACAAGTATTACTGAAAATGTTGGATCCCATCTCAAAAATACGAATGTCTTTCATTTTAATTTCAATATAATAAAATAATATTATATAGAATTGATTATTTTCTCAGAAATTGTAATTTGTTTTATAAAAACTATATGTACCAACAATAAAAATAAAAATTAATAAAATTTATGTATATCTTTTGAAATTTTTTGTTGAATTATACATGGTGAAAGTTTACTATTCAATGCCAAATGATGAAAAAAATGGAACATAATGTTCTTGAGAACACTTTAATACTAAACTGAAGCCTTTACAAACTCACTATATCAGTGATCATATCAACAATGTATGCAGTGATCAGTGATGAAGTTCATCCCCCCTGTAACTTTTTAACAGATCAATGGCTTTGAATGTCAAAGTGACAATCGGGAGGACATTTGGAATATTTTTATGGAAATGGGGGTCTTGGACTTTCTATGCTTAGACTGCCTACAAACACTATTAACCCTGGCTAACCGTGATAGACTAACTATTAAGTGTGTCCTGTGGGCGACGACCCAGCACTGTAGTGGAACGCGTTCAATGCGATAATTACAGTCAAGCAAGGTCGGACATGGTTAGTACTTGGATGGGTGACGACCATGTCAGGGAAAACCATCGTATAGGGCCCGTACAGCCTGCAGCGGACTAGCATATCACAGCTCGCAGGCATTATACCAATGAGCACGAGGTATAATGTAGATATGCCGTCTTTCGGAGGAGACGTAGAACCGAGGTCCCGAGTCCATGGATGTTGGGCTCGTTAAAGAACGCTACCACTGGTTGGAACACTAGTGGGTTCGCCAAAATTTCCGGTTAGGGGTAGAGTGCTCCCGGCGTCGGTGATTAGCCTCAGTCGCAGAAATAGACCGACGTTAAATAACACAATAAAAAAAAAAAGTGTGTCCTGTAGGAAATGAAAAGGCAGACATCCTAGCAAAGCTAGGGTCTAAAAACTGCATTCACTGGTCCTGAACTATTATTTAGGATAGGAATGTATTAAGCATAAAAAGACTATAAATTTATTTATCTGCGCTGCGTTACCCTGTCATATGAATACAAAATAAGAAATATACAGGATGCTCTAATGATTCAAAGCAAATGGTTATTGTAAATTATATTTTCCGGAGAGAAGACTATAGACAAATATTTAGTTCAGTGTCCGTATATCAGTAGTCTATGGTTGGATTGTCACTTGTCAGTCCATACATGCCGTCAAATATCAATAAAAAGTTAAAACCAAAACAATATTTTATTTCAAGAGAAAATTCTCTATTTACAAATTTGTATATTGAATATATGTATTTAATTGAATAAACATGGATCTATTAGAAGAACAACTATCGTGTTCATCTGATTCCTCGGACATGGAAGATACAGAGCAAGTAATATTTGCATACACTACTATCATTTCTATCTAATATTTCTTAATAACATGAAATTGTAGGAATTGGTTAAGAGAGCTGAACATCTAGAGACTAGTTTATCAAACAATAAATATTTATATGATGAACACATCGAAATTATTAAAATATACAAGAGACATGCTGATTTAAATTCAATGAGACAAGCTTATCAAAGATTTCATCAATATTTTCCTTTAACTCCAAAAATATGGCTGGAATGGATAAGAGATGAAATTGATATAGCCAATACTATGGAGGAGCAACAGAATGTTTTGAATCTTTTTGAAAAAGCAGTAGAAGATTATCTTTGTTGAGTATATACATATATGCATGTAAATAATAATAGTGTTTATAAACAAAACTTATTGCCATTATAAAATGAAATTGAATGAATAGAGTTACTTGTTGTTCTTTTTAAGTTATTTCACATAAGTTGACTTTATTTTCATATTGTGAATTAACTTTTCTTATAGCTGTAAATCTCTGGGTTGAATATGCACAATATTCACTGAAAGTTAAAAACTTGCAGCATACACGAAATATATTAGAAAAAGGATTAACTTTTGTTGGGGTTCATGCCACTGAAGGTTCTTTATTATGGGATACTTTAAGAGAAATAGAACATGCACATGTTTTTCTTCATAAAGAAGATACTCCTGAGTGGATTGCACAAGTAAAGAGGTTGGTATAATGTAAGATTGGACCAAATATTACATTTGAATGTATAAAAATGTTTTTATGGTATCTCTTTATTACCAAATTTATTTATTTGTTAGGTTAGCTGAAGTGTTTAAGAGACAACTCTCTGTTCCACTCCTTAATATGGAAGATACCTACCAAGAATGGACTGATTGGTATAAAACATTACCTGATGGACTAATAGATGCAAAACCTTTGGAATTAGGTTATAAAAAGGCATTAAAACTTTTAGATGTGTATAAACCATTTGAAGAAAAAATTCTAACTGCAGACAGTACAGAACTGTATGATGTGTACAAAGAATATATTAAGAATGTTAAAGATACTTCCACAATTATATGTCTGTATGAAAGAGTAGTATTACCTCTATGTCTAACACCAAATGTGTGGGAAGATTACATAATATTTTCATTCAAATTGAAAGATGTCGTATTGAATGTTACAAAGAAAGCTACCAGAAATTGTATTTGGAGTGAGAAATTGTGGATCTCTCGAATTAGAGCACTAGAATTTCATAAAGTTAATGAAGAAGAGATCAAAACTTGTTTTGAAGAGGGTAACTTTCATATTTTAAGGAAACTTCGAATGAGACTGACTTAATATTGTAATGTGTTTTAGGTTTAACAAAAATAAGTCCTTCTCCCGCTATGGAATTCTGGCAGTCTTTTCTTGAGTATTATTATCGTAATTGTGAAGATAAATCAAAATTGAATACATTGTTCTTTCAAGCCATGGAACAAATATCTCCAGAAAGTGATTCTACATACAGACTTAACAGATGGTATGCACGATTATTAGCTAAACAGGGTGACATGGAATCTGCTAGAAAACTTTGGAATAATATAATGAGCAATCAACAAAGTAAAGGTAAAAATTATGTTTAAACCTTAAGGCTGCACAATTTGGCAATGGCGGAACTTTTGAATATCAA
>CAJUYI010004198.1:0-19497 GCA_910591695.1 Galerucella pusilla
TAAAATAGTTACTTAAGCTTGTCTTATTGAAGCTGTATAATGTTGTATAATAAATATTGTATAGCATTTAATTGCGTTGCATTATAAAACACTTTTTAGTTGTATAGTGCCTAAATATTCTTCGTTATAAAACAGTTATCGTATATCGTTCCATTTCAGAATAAAATATTGTTTAAGGCATTTCTTCGGGATAAAATTGTTGTTTTATAAATCGCCATGTTTAATTGTACCGCTATCGCCGCCATTATGAGCAATTGAGTTGGAAACATGGAACTATATTGAAAAATGTGACTTTATCATTATTTAGAGAATTATATTGTGAAAGAATATCCATATGAAGTGATAAACTATTGAAATAATAATAAAAAAGTTTTTTAGGATATTCTATTTTATTATTTTTTTAGTATCTACTTGAAACTTAGCCAGAATTGAAGAGCTTCATTTTCTTGCTAAATATATACCTATAAACTATCAGTAAAATTTGCGGCGCATCAAAAATTTGTGCTATTGAACCATCCAAATGAATTTATAATTTTTACTATCGATGTCCGCCCAAGCGGCCCAAGTCGTTTTGATAAGTCTCTATTTCTACAAATGAAATGTATGATGTTGAAATATAATTTGGTTCTGATATTCTTCACTAAAAAATGAAATGCTCTTATAAACTGCTAGATGACAAAATGTTTCCATTGTGCTCGAAATAACAGAATTATAAAAAAAATATTGCGTCATACAACCATTTTGTGAGACCTTCATAGTGCCGCTTCAATCCCATTTTATAGATGTGACTACATGACACACTATTAAATCATTTTATAGTAGCTTATTAAATGATTATAAAACAGTCGATTAAGAGTTGTATAAATGTGTATTAAACAGTCATATAAGAGTCTTCAACCCCAAATTTGGAAATCTCATACAGCGTTGTCAGCTCACAAGTGAATTTCTGAGACTTTTGGATTTCATATACGCCCGATACTATCAACGCAACACAACGTTTAAACTTAAGGTTAAAGAGTACCTCTACAGAGGAATTTCAAGAAAGAAATAACTTCCCAAGCTGTTTTAAATCCTCAAAGCTACTCTCCAATTGTAATGAAATTTTGTAAATGTGTATTTATGGAACAGACTTGAAGGATGGGATAGTTTTTGTGACCCAATATTTTTTATCGCAAATTCTAGGAATCTAAGTTCTTACTAGATGAGGGTGTGATATGTAGAACCACACTCAAAAACCATTAGTTATCTCGATTATGTAAGTATTCAATTTCAAAAGTTTCCTTGGTGCTATAATTTAATCCACGTCAAACGTGTTCCACATACAACGTAAACAATGCGGTCAAATCTTGCAAGGAGGCTCGCCTTGTTCCTTGGCTAAAGTTTCATAGTCGTACTTTTGGCAATACAAAACTAAGATTCTTATATTCTTATGATTTATAAAAGGAAACATCGATACGATGCAAAACCATCGAATACCAGGCAAGTTCGATACATATAAAAACTGTCAAATGATGTTTACAAAAGCGTGACGTCACACGATTCTGATTATTATTCGAGCTAAGATATTTTTTTGTAAATATTTCTCACTAAAATGGATATAATGCAACAAATAACGTGAAAATTCATTAGAATTTCCGTATCTTATAAAAATTTCGAATCATTATTCCAACAATTCTTGGTAGCTGTTATCATGCCTATTACTACAAAACTATATAAAAATTACTCAAATTTAGTAAAATATAATACAGATTGGATAATATAATATCCCGTTTGATTTTATATCGTTCGCACATGGTCTATAGCTGCCAACGCCTTTTGTCTTTAACTGAAGACCGCAAAGCATGGCTCTCTCCTGCTTTCTTGGGAGGTTCCGTACGAGATTTCGGGGATAATGTAAAGTCCTATAATGTATTCCGGATCTTGGTCACTCAGCTGTACATGACATAATGTATTCCAATTATACGGCGAACAATGTTTATCACGGCAGATCCCTCTTTGATAGTGTTGAAGTTAGGTAGTTACTCTTCTTAGTAGGGACATTGCATATTCACGATATCTCTCGTTGAAGGTCTGTACCCGACATTTGTCATTTTATCTCCCAGGGAAATAATTGAACTTCATACACTGTTTTTTCGAAAGTATTAAAATAACCTCAAAATAAACAACGTTTTATACTTAAACGGGGTTTAATAATTTAATCCACGTTCAGAAATAAATTCCTCTCAAGATTTCTCGCTATATTATCCCAGCTTATTCATTAACAAAGTTTCCAGTGACTACATTGCTTAATAATATCTTAATACACGCGTACGCCATTTAACATATAATTACTGGCATTACTGCCAATCATTAACTGCCAAGCTGAGAGTTAAAAACGCCGACACCTTTGGCCCTAATATCAAGGTGGTCTTTAACTGCACTCACTTCAAGCTCGAGCACGATCTAGGCTTCAAGTCGAGAAGAATGTAAACACCTACTTTTTATTTTTTTGCGAAAAACGCTTATTAATCCCTTGTTTACGATGGTTGTTGTTTTATCAAAATAAAAAACAAGGGAGCATCATTTTATGAGTTCAATAAGAATTGTAAGAGGTTTATTTTGATGAAATATTGTACTTAGATAGAAAACTCTTCATCAGGTAATGGAATTTAGCACCATCAATTGAGTTGTTTTATGGACTGTTTAAAAGAATAGATGAAAAATTAACTATACTTTTTGAGAAATAGAATGCTCTAGGTCTAGGTCTAGCTGCTTTTGTAGACTCTTGCAATCGTATCCCAGTGCTCTTTTCCTAACTGTTTCAAGTCTTCTTCTTCACATTATCTACTTTACTTGTAATGCTTCTTGCCTTATACATGTCTTGGATTTCTTTGTTTGCTCTTCTTCTCCCCTGCCCCGCATACTTAATTATACTCTGTTAATTTTTCTTAGAATATTTCGTTCCACCTCTCTATTTTATTCCTTTTATTTAATATCCAAGCTTCAATTCCTTGTAACAGGGTAGGTTGTAGGTATGATTGTTTTGTATAGTCTAATCTTTTTAATTTTGATATTATCATATTTTCTAAGGCGACCCAGGCTCTGGCTTTCATTATCGTTTTGTCTATTCATCATCTTCATCGCTTTTATCTGTCACTTTTACTGCCAGATATTCAAGTGACTTACTTGTTGAAACAAACAGTTTCTACTATTACTTGTTATATTTATTTTAGTGTTTCGCCGGCATCCATTTCTAAATATTAGGTTTTTCTCTCATTGATATGAAGGCCATTTCCAGATTTGCTTCAGGTCTTAAGTCGCGTCCACATTATGTCGAATGGTGTCAATCCAGTGTGGATGGTCGCCCGACATTGTCGATCCATAATGTGGACGCAGTTTTCCAATAGTCGATTGTCGATCGACCATGTCTATCAACACCAATCGACATAATGTGGACGCGACTTTAGATTTGCTTCAGGTCTTTTTGTGATCATGCTATTATTGCGATGTCGTCGGCATAAGATATCACTTTGTGTTTTTTATAATATATGACCGCTTTTGGATCTATTAAGCTGTCTCCTATTTTACTTTTCAGTACAAGATTGAATAGCTCTGTCGAAAGTGGATCCCCTCGTCTTAAACTTTTATTTACATCGAAAGTCCTGGATACAGTGCCTTCCACCATAACTTTGTTCGAGGTTTCTGTTAGTGCCATTCTTACTATTTTTATACATACAATTAAAATTCGTTACGAAGACGAAACAAAAATTATTAAATATATTCTCTACGTTCCTTGTGGCAGTACTTATTCTTTTTTTTCTTATTTTTTTGGCTTACCATTCTGGCTCTATGTGGTTGCTCATTGTCATTCAAAAACAGGAATTTGGGTTGTAAATTTTCCCTGTAGACCCCAACAATATCAATTTTGATAGTATTTCGATATATCAGACCATTGATAGTACCATTACATAAATACAGCTCCGTGCGACCTCCATAACGATAAACTACTTGAATTCGTCCTCTAGGTTCATATTTTTGACTCGTTTGTAAACATCACAGTGTTCCATTCAGCATTCCATCCCACTTTGACACAACACCAAGCTAATTAACTTCAGCGGTGTTCAATGTTAAGTGGTATAGAGTACCATGATCTACGTGCCCTCGAGTCCACACTGTGTAGACGATTGATTACCGTTTTGTATGTGATGCAAACCCCTTCGTAAAATAGCAGCTTACGCCGAGGCTGGTCTAATTACATTTCTTCGTACCATGATAGTTATGAAGCGGTTATTCCTTCTGGTAGTAAACCTTGGTCTTTAGTCCGAAATCTACGATTGAGCCTACTAGTCATACCACCCTGCAGCATACCAGCAGCTCTGTTTGTGACAGACAAGTTCCTTCGTTCCATGTTAAAATTCACCAAAACAATTTAGTAAATATTAGAACGTATAAATTCTGTAAAATTGAGTACAACTTTGTTTTAAAACATCTTCGCAGCAAAGGGTCGTGTATCGGGAAAAACTTTTTTACAATATTAACAAATTACATTTTTTGTATTGAGTTAAAAAAAAGTCGGTAGAAAGCACAACCACCTCAAGTAAAACGTCTTCTACAAATTGGTTAAAGTATAAGAGTTGTTAACCTGATTAATAGCTTCTGATAATAAAACGTATTAAACAAACACGTCATTAAGTAAAAGGTATTTCTTAGAAGCATGCATGACAGTGAGATGTAATTCATTTTAGGCCTGGCTGTAGTTGAATGAATGTTAATTTGAAAAAAAAACTATAAGGGGGTTGATTGATTCAGTTGGAATTGCCACACTTCTTTCTATAAGACCTTTTGTGTATACCATACATTTTTTTATTGTCCGTTTGCACTGTTTGGAGTTTAAGCACACCTTTCGTAAGTTGCTCTCAACTTTAAGTTTTCCGCCATTATCACCGCTGCAGTTTAAGTATAACTTAGTAAAGAAGTGCTCAATGCATTGCGTACATGTAAATGACTGGGAAGATTTTAAAATTAAAAGAAACGAAGTTACAAAAACGATTCGGGAACAAAAAAAGATTCACTACCAGGAAAAAATTGACAATGCAAAAAATGATACTAAGAAAATGTGGTTAACCATTAAAGACATTATAGGACAAAAAACCCAAAAACTTCATTTAGATAACATAGATTTCGAGGGATATAATGACACAAAACAGGAAAATTTTAATAATTTTTATAATGATAGCATAAAAAATATAGAAAGTAGTATAGAACATAAAAAGTATCCAATAATTTGGCAACAACAATTAATGCATATGGATGAAATGACAAGCTTTCGGGAAATTACTTTAAACGAGCTAAGAAAGATTGTGTTTAACTTAAAGAATAAATGTACTAGTGATACCTGCTTTAATAAAGATTTATTTTGTGTTGTTGGTTACCCTCTATTAAACATAGTAAACACTATAATACGTAAGGGTATTATACAAGATGATTTGAAGACTAACGTGATAGTGCTAATTCCAAAAGTGCCATGTCCATCTAAACCGGAAGAATGCAGGCCTATTCATCTTCTGTCTATAGTAGATAAAATCATTGAAATAGTGCTAAAAGATCAGCTACAGCAGTTCTTCAAGAAAAATGGTCTATTCTACAAGGGACAGTCTGGATTTCGGAATCATCATTCTTGTGAAACTTCGATACAATTTGTGTGTTCGAGGTGGAGAGGGGAGATAAATGAAAATTAAGTGGTGCTAAGTGTGTTTGTAGATTTAAAGCGGGCGTTTGAAACTATAAATCGGAAGCAGCTTACAAATACAACCCCAAATATCAATAATAAAAGGGCTATCCGCATGAAAAATCGTTTGTAACGCCAATGGCATGAAACGGTCGTTACGAGGCGACATAGATAAACGAGACTGGTTTTGGTTTCTGCGCAAGTCAGTTGGCAAACTTCACATCTCTTCTTCTTATGTGAAACGGAGTCTATCATGAAATTTTCATAATGTTTCCAATAAATAATCATTATATTTCAATTGAAATTGTATTTATTCTTCTAAAGTTTGTATAAATAATTTGTATGTACCTGGGCATTAATAACGAAAATCGTCAATACTGGCCTACAATTCACATAAATTTCAAAGCGTATATACCTGTTGTTAATTTTTTTTAATACCTCAATACTTCAACAACACTCTCCCGTCGTAGTATGAAAAAAAAAATTGCGCAGAGAGATAAGAACATTTACATTTTTGTTCGTATAAACCGCGCGCGCAAATTGTAGTGTTTGTTCACGACCGTTTACATCGCCTACTATTATCAAACAATTACTTTTATCAATATCCTAACCTCTTTCGTTCGCTTCATGACTGCTTTCGATGCGAATGGGATACGCTCAATTTCATTCCATGAGTTTATTGAGGCTCTCGAAAGTGGTATAATGGGATACAAGGGATTTCTTATCAAATATTCTTAGGAGGGGTTTATATTTGGATTTATCTCATATTGGAGTATATAAACTAATCGTTTCCATATAAAATTGGATTGTTAAGTTGTTTATTTTAAAAATCATTTGGAGAAATTTGCAATTTTAACTGATAATTTTATACATTGTGCAGTTAATGTTGAAAATTTGGGAATGTTCGCAGATTAAATAGGTTTATTAAGAACATATATTTAAAATGAAAAGTTCGAAAAAATTTACTGATGTTTTTGAAAAATTTGTAGCTTAATTAGTTTAAACTAGGAATTCAACAAAGCTTGCGGTTTAAGCTGGGAAAAATTTACAAATAAAATTGAGGTTTCTGGGAAAATTTTCAGTTTAAGAGAAAATTTTAAAAAATTCAACGCATTTTCTGGGGTTTTTTAAAAATTCGCATTTCACACTGTGAATGTAAGTTTATTAGTAGGAAATTGATTATACTAAGGGGCTCGAAAAATAATCTAGAAATTTGTGAAAATTTACAGGTCTAATGAGATTTTTGGAAAATTATTGGTTTAAACTAGATATTTAACTAAGCTTGCAATATAAGCTAAGCTTTTAACAAAAACTGTCTGATTTGACGGGAAATTTGGGAGAACTCGCAGATTGAACTTGGGTTTTTGGAAAATTTACAGTTAACTGGAAATTCAACTGAACCCGCAGCTTAAGCCAAACAATTAGCACCTTGAAGGTCGGTAAACATTTTGGAGGTTGTTAACTGATACAGTACACTTCATATGTCGTTGTGTGTGCTTGACTCCCGCCAAAAATATGGAGTGATGGTAATAAAAGTGGAAGGAGATCCAACTTACAGTAGAATGATGTCAGGGAGGGATGATTCTGGATACTGTGACAGTAAGTTACAAATTATGTGATACATATTGTAAATAACGACGCTGCTTCCCGTTCAGTTCAATATTTAGGATTTTGTTGAGGACGCTGGTAGACGTTCTGCCGTATCGTAACTTTAATGAATGACGCTTGTATAAGGTTACTGTCCTTCAAGGTGTTAATAAAAATTACAGAATCAACAGTAATTTAAAAAAAAGAAATTCAACTCAATGTACAGGTTAATTTGACCATTTGGGAAACATTCACAAATTAAACAAAGATTCATGGAAAATTCACAAATTCCACTGAAAATTCATAGGTTGAATGGAGATTTATGGAAACTTCACAGTTCTTACTGGAAATGTAATTTAACTTGCAATTTAGGCTTACCATTTAAGGAAATCCACAGATTTAACTAAAATTAATTGAAAACTTAAAAATTAAATTGACAATTGAGCGAAAATTATAGGTTTAATTGCGATTTTTGAAAAATGTACAGCTTATCTGAAAATTCAGCTTAATTTGCTGTGGATAAATAGCTTTGTGATGTTTACCGATTACCGAAAAATTCAAACTAGCAGTTTAACATTCATATATTTAACCTGAACTGTGAGAAACTCACAGTTTTAACTGTAAATTCAACTTAACTTAAAGTTTCAGCTTAACATTTGAAAAATTAATAGATAAAACTGGGATTTTTTGGAAAATATACAGTTACAACTGAAAATTCAGGGAAGCTTCATTGATAATTCAACAAAATTTGCTGCCAAATATCGAATCATTATTAGAAAACTACCCAGAACAATACATTGCCAAATAACTACCAGAAATGACTTTACTTGGAAAGTTTAATGAATTCGATCATCTTTGCCCTTGCTGTTATTTTGTCATAGAAAATATTCAATGAAGATTGGTTTTATTTCAAATAATAATATCTTCAAGCAATGATATGACATGAAAAATAATTTTTGTTTTACTGATTGGCCGTATTAGGGCTCCGATTTCATCCCAAAATTCCAAAAAAAAACAATATATCACGTCTTGATAATAAACATTTAGTCTCGTCCACCATCCCACAAATATAATTAGCCATATAGGGAAGATAATCTACAATAATGTTGAACCCTATATTTCCTCGCTGTATACGAGAGTCTCCCTTGGATTTTACAAGGCCGTTGTAGAAATGAAACCAATGCAGATTGGGTTAATTTGAGTTGTCGTATGTGAGAGGGATCTAAAGGGTGTCCGCGAGGGGATGAATGAGGAGAGTTAGGCAATCGATGTATGCCGGTATTAAAGACGACGCACAAAGATTAATGATAGTGGTAAACTATCCCCTAAATTTATCTTCTACCCACGAACAGCTGAAACTAGATCTTGAGATTCTACTTTACTTTAAGGTGATGTAAAAGTAAATTTAAAAGACGAGCGGCTAGCTGCATAAAGGCTCCCAACAATAAGGAAATAGTTAGATTAAATTTGATTTTTTTCGATTATGGGAAGGGAATAATTACCCATAGTATATACAGAGTACAGTCTCAAAATACAAACATATTTATTCCCTTCCCCTTATGTCTATCTTTATACATACTGCAAGCGTCAAACGTGATGGCGAGCCCGCCCCTATGCGCACAAACACATTTTCAATGCTACAGCTCTTGCAAGAAATATAAATGCACTGTAAGTACAGAGGCGTATCATTAGTAGTTGTCCTTCAATTCTGTAGGCGTTTGGTATTGTCTGAATTATTTTTGTGTGTTGTTTCCGAAAAAATGTCATCGCCTAACAAAAAACCAGTTATCAAGAGTCAGGCACGTGAAATAATTTTTAAATCAGGGGATTATAATTCAGAAATGAATTCTGAAAATTATGGTAGCTGGTTACAAGAAAAGTTGATCCCAAATTTACCTGTGAATTCGATAGTCGGAAAAAATGAAATATAATCTAAACTCTTCTTTCATTGGGAGTCTTTCTGCAGCTAGCCGCTCGTGTTAAAGTTTCAAAATTAGGTTAGCGGTAGTGAGAAACTTAATTTTGCAAGTGCTGTGCTGTGCTGTACTGCGGGGCACTTTCCTGGATAACTATTCAATAGTCCGAGGCGTTAGCCAAATCTTGGTGGCACTCTAGTACTTGCCCCGATATAACCCGTTGTCTGTTCAAGGCTAATAGGGCTTGTCTACTGCCAGTGCAGATTGTTATGTTTTTGTCAGAAATTGCTTCTCTGGATAGCTCTTTTGTGGCAATTGAGATGCCACGCTGGTGTTGTTACTTATTCCCCACTTAATCCCTAGGTTTCGTGCTCTGGAGAAGGATAGACTGTTACTTGATAGTGTAGATTTTAACCAAAGAATGTATTTAATTCAATCGTATTTTTCTTGAGCCTAAAACCTATGGTAGTTAATTAAATGATAAAAACAAATTATATTTACACAGTTTAAAAAATATAACATCATAAACATACCGTCTGTTGATACTGTACCCAGATTTTAATCAAAGATCAATAGAATCTCATAAACTCTTCTAGTTATAATGAAATCAAAGAATCCGCGTACAATAATCACTAGTTCGCATCTCAATATCCGATCTCGTCTGATTTATAATAAGGTACGTAATTAACTGAGCATACGGTTCTTTATTTCTACTTCGGAATCAACAATAGTCCAACGACAAAATAATTTTAATTACATTGAATCAATCATAGAAGCAATGCAGTACCAGGGAAATTTTATTGAAGGGGTTCGTTAATGTGAATGTTTGGAAATATTTTGTTGTGTCATTTCAGCATTCCAGTATTCCAGCGTTGTATCTCAGGAAAACTCAATACTTTACATATGGAAAGGGGGATTTTCTACGTTGATTATTCCAAATGGTTTTTTTGAAAATGTCAGCAGAATTATTCTGAGTACATTTTTGCATCATTTTGGAGACCTAACTATGCGCGTGAGGTGAGAAAATACCCAGAACAAGGTGAAAGGTCTGATCAAATGGCCCCCGCGATCCCTTTGGAGTATACTCCCATAAGTTCATTGGCCTTGTTGCGTCAAATCTCAGAGACTTGTTGCTGAGACAAAACTCTGCGAGGAAAAGTACAATCAGCATATCGATAGTTTGTTGCTGCGACTCATCCAGGCATAGGGGAAACGTAACGTGTTGCCAACTTGATTGACAGTGACAGCAACGTCAGAGCGAAGCAGCTAAAGTCCATTTTCCACGATGTGAGTTGACGCTGCAACTCGAAATAGTTGCATGCAGCTTGGCGTTTTTTTTCGTAGGGCGCGTCCCTCGCATGAATTAGAACTTTCTCTATTTTCGAGCGGGAAGTCGCTGCGACTTAGTAACTTTTTTGTTGGATTCTGTCGCACCAACCCAAATTTTATATTAGCTGCTTATCTCTGACATTGCTGTCACTGTCATCAAGTTGGCAACACATTACGTTTCTCCTATGCTTGGATTTGTCGCAGCAACAAGTCTCTGCGATTTGACGCAACGTGGAAAATGAACTTAAAGTTTGTAAATCTAGCAATTTTTATTGGAATTGGAGAAATCGAGTTTTTACCGAGAAACTAGTTTAAGCGCTTTTCATTTTGATATCGCATAAAGAAGTGAGTATTATAATTAGTCATTTTGTAATAACAAACCTTCACATTGTCAGTTTTATTCACTATGAATTCACTATTGCTCACATACTCACTCTGAAAGCTTGGGAAAACCCCAAGTATCTTTCAAGTGGAAATTTACGCCATAAAAAATTGTGCCCAATTCAATATTGACAAAAGATATATAAGGCAAAGGATCATCATATTGTCGGATAGTTAAGCAGCCTTTAAAGCAATTAGCTCCTGTGTAGATTAGATTAGATTAGATTAGAATTGGAGTGGCTCTTTGTCCTATCCCTCTGCGACCTTTTCAGATCTATTGTGATCCTCCCCATATTTAGAACTCAATATCTAGCTTTATTCTTTTTATTGGACTTAATAACCCCCTTTGCGTAGCTCTCTTGATAGGCCTTCGCACTCACAGAGTATATGCTCTGCGGTTTCGTCTTCTTCCTGGCAGAACCTGCATAGGCTGTCATCTGCTAGGCCAATTGTGTGCATATGTTTCCTCAGCCTACAATGTCGGGTCAGCATTCCCACCATCATCCACGTCGTTTCTCGACTTTGACATAGTAGGGCATTTAAGGAATAATGTTGCGTGTCTTTGTCCTGAAGTTTCATACCACCAGCGCAACGCCTGGTTGTTTATTCATTCGTGGGTGCTCTCTTTAGTTAGGCATTTTGCAATTCCACAGGAAGGTTCTGGCCCTATCATGACCTCCGTTGCTCCCTGCTTGGCTAATTCATCGGCCTTTCCATTGCCTTTTATTTCTTGGTGGCCTGGTACCCAGGCTGGGGTCACTCTATTATGACTGCCATCACCTCTGCCTGAAAGACAGTAGCATGTTTCCCTAGGCTTAGATCTTCTCTTGTACCCCATATATTCCGGCTCCTACTCCGGAGTCTGTTTACGAGCCATCAGTGTAGAGTTTGTTCAGCCATCCTCTGCCGTTACGTCAAAATGGGTGACGTATTCTGCTATTTTACGTATGCCCCATATTACTTGAATGTTATTTTACACTTAACCTTAAAATTATAATCAATGACATGATGTTAAGAATTGTTTTCAAAATCTGACAACTGAACTGTCAAAAGTAACAGATGAAATTTAAGTCGACCTTAGTTAAGAAATACGTTAATGTCGTCATAATTCCGTCTCATCCATTTCATGAATGAGAGAGCAAGCTGGACAATGTATGACGTAACGGCAAGGGATGGCTGAACAAACTCTACCAGTTGAGATTCGCTGGTATAGCCCTGCTTCCCAGTCCTTTCTCTCTGGAATATAAACTGTATAGTCGTTTTTAAAACTATATTGTGGGGCAATCTGATCCGTTGGCATTCCCATTATTGGATCTGCCTTTATTTCTTCAAATAGCTCTTTGTAGACCTTACCGTGTTCTTGGCTTATCGGAGAAGGTCCCTGTAATAATCTGTGACTAACAGATCTTGCATTTCCTTGAATGAGGACATGCAGTGGTGGTAGGTTTACTATTACCTCCAGGGCCGCAGTCGGAGTCGTTTTTATGGCCCCTGTGATACTTAAGCAGGCCTGCCTTTGAATACCACTTAGCTGCCTCTGCGCTCCAATCTGCAGGGTCCTGGGCCACCAGACAACTGATCCATAGGTTATCATTGGCCTTACAACCTGTGTATATAACCATTTGGTCATGCTGGGATTTAATCCCCACTTCTTTCCACACATTTGCCCGCACCTTCCAAGGGCGATTCTGACCTTGTGTGTGGTTTTTTCAATGTGGGAGTTCTATGTGAGTTTTTGGTCAAATATCACCCGTGGGTATTTAACTTCTTTCGCAAATGGTTGCCTATATCATGGTTGCCTCCCTCAGGGTGGATGTGATTATCCTATTCCCTAGATTAGCTGCAAGCCACCCGCAGATGATGGGTTCGACCCCTCTTCTTTCCATACCCCTTGTTCTAGATATTGGAGAGGCGTTATTGAATGCTCCCTCTATATCCAGAAAAGTAGCTACTGCTATTTCCTTGTCGTCGATCGACTTGGACAGTAGCCTGTTTAGATCGTCCAGAGCCAAAAGTCTGTTGACTTACCCTGGTGATACGCATACTGAGTCTCGCTTAGAGGGCGCGTTTTCAGAGCGTTGTCCTTTAAGTACCTATCCACTAGCTTTTCCAAAGTCTTAAGCAGAAAGGATGTTAGGCTAATTGGTCTATATGACTGGGGCGTTTGGTCAGAAATTCTACCTTCCTCCATATTACCGGAGTATGTATGTAGCTCCTGTGTAATCAGTTCCAGAATGGCGTGGGAAAACCTGGGCAAAGTCAATGAACTGGGTAAGATTCCAGGACACGCTGAAATAGAGGGAAATGAAATATGAGATGAACTAGTAAAGAGGTGTACTGAAACACCCTTTTGGGACCGAAACCCTTTTGTGGTATCAGCTCCAATAATGGAAGAAATAGGCAAAGCTGAAGAAAAGAGAAGATGTGCCCATTGAAAAAATCTAGTAGGGCTGGGACAATAAAAGATTCAGATGGGTGACTGCAGCCTGTTGAAATCAAACGAATGCATAAGTCGAAGTAAAACTGCGCTGAGAGTTTCAATATGGATCCAAACGGGACATTGCCGCCTGAACGAGCATCTGAAAGAGCTCAAAATAGTTGAGGAAGATAAATGACGCATTAAACGTCAAAATCTAGCGACTCTCACAAAAATAAAGGGCTTATTATCATTCTTCATATTATCATATTATTTATCTTTATGATAAGATATTTTATTTACTTCTCCTTTTCTGAGCTACGACACTGCTTAATATAACAGTATGAATTTTTTTCGGAGGAATCTCGAGCAGATCACTTGTGTACTGTCGGTAAAGACCAATTACAAAGTGGACCACACATCGAAGCATTCGAACAATGGGCAATGGCGAGTTCTTCCCATCATATCATAGAGAGTTTGTAGAAAGAAAGAGAAGATCTATACTCGCCGAAAATCAGCGGGAGTCAGCACGCACTCATTAGCAATGTCGAGAATATGTGTAGAGGTATGCCTATGTTCTTATAAGACAATATTGACTGGTTCATACCTTTCGCATATAAATGGCCAATGCCATAAATTTATGTGTTTGCAGTTTTAAAAATGTCATAGTAAAACAAAGCTGAGCTTGATTTATTTTGATTTTAATTTGAAAGCTTTGTGTGCTCAATAAATGTCAAAACCAAAATTCCTCATTCGAGAAAGACAAAATACATAGTTGGACCTTTCATTTATGGAAAATTATAAAAAAAACATAACGAGAGAATGTAGAATCGTCGAGGAACTAGGAAAATGAAGTATGTGTGGGGGGAGAATGTGTTACGTTTTGGTCGCGTAAGAATAGGACTGCGAGGAGAAATGGGAGAATGTGGTAAACACGCACGTGATCTTGCTGGACCTACGGAATTTGCTGGATACAGTGGCGTTACGAAAAACACTTTCTTGCATAAAATACAGAGTAATGAATTAATGATAGAGATTAGCTGATCTGAATAAGAATACGTGGATGGCTCAGATTGAAATGGCTAGCAGAGATAGACGACGACTTAGGTTAGGTTAGGCTAGGTTTGTGGTGAGTGGGTCTATAGGGCCCTCCACTGCGACTGGCAAGAGTCTGGTGTGGCTCACACCTATTCAGATTTCACCAAACAAATTCAGCTTCTTAACAAAGCCGATTTTTTAAAAATCTTCTAATTTTTAATAAATGGATAATTCACTATTCAAAATCCATTATGATCTATTTCATTCTCATTTTGATAATGAGTTTAATAATAATTTCAGTGGCTAATAGATGTCTGTTAGTCCCTTTCGAGATTTTAGTACCCCATTCTCATACTTCGGTACTAATTATCTTCAATATCTATCCATTTGGATATATCAAATGTAAATTTAAAATTAATATCCTTCAATGTCTCCAATTTTGCAGTTTTATAATGTTCACAATAACCCTTCATATTTTCTAAATAATATTAATTTTCTTTCTGAACCACTTTTATTTGTCTAATCTATAATATGGATTGATGGCAAATTAATTGTCTTCCTGTTGTTAATGTTTCATTAAGGTAATTGTATTATTATTTATATATTAATATTACTTTAGACTTAAAATAATTTGTAGTTGATAATTTTTTAATGTCAAAAAAATTTTCATCTTATTTCAATAATATTGATGTATTTTGTCTCAACTTTTAACATTATCTCATGAGATCTTTTTTGATAAGTATAACATTTCTATTGTAGCCTGATGATGGTAATTTTGTACCGAAACTAGTTGCTAAACAATTTGTCCTTTTGTTGGACAATATTAAAATTGTGGTTTGGACTTTGAGTTTTATTGATACTTCTTGTTTAAAGCCGGATCTTCCGACAGTCCAAGTTTTAGCATATGATGATTCAGATGACAGTGCCCAAGTAGCAATTTAAGTTCTATAAGGTTTGTATAAACAGCTACATATGTCTTATAGGATACTAAAATTCTTATAACAGTCTACAAAACAATGAAATGATCCTTATACAACTAAAAAGGGCCCATTTTTATACAACTGTTTGGTTGTATAAAAGTTCTATAAAAAGTTTATACAACTCTTATATGACTGTTTAATACACATTTATACAACTCTTACTCGACTGTTTTATAATCATTTATACAGCTACTATAGAATATCAGAACCAAATTATATTTCAACTTGAACGTGCATCATACATTTCATTTGTAGAAATTGAGACTTATCAAAACGACTTGGGCCGCTTGGGCGTACATCGATAGTAAAAATTATAATTTCATTTGGATGGTTTAATAGCACAAATTTTGATACGCTGCAAATTTTATTGATAGATTATAGGTATATATTTGGCCAGAAAATGAAGCGCTTCAATTCTGGTTGAGTTTCAAGTAGATACTTAAAAAAATAATAAAATAGAATATCCTAAAATACTTTTTTTATGAATTTATTTGTTTATCACTTCATATGGATATTCTTTGACAATATTATTCTCTATATAATGATAAAGTCACATTTTTCAATATAGTTTCATGTTTCCAACTCAATTGCTCATAATGGCGGCGATAGCGGTACAAGAATTGTTTATTTAAACATGGCGATTTATTTATAAAACAACTATTTTATCCCAAAGAAATGCCTTAAACAATATTTTATTGAAAAATGGAACGGTATACGATAACTGTTTTATAACAAAGAATATTTAGGCACTATACAACTAAAAAGTTTTTTATAATGCAACGCAATTGAATGCTATACAATATTTATTATACAACATTATACAGCTTCAATAAGACAAGCTTAAGTAACTATTTTATAATGTTGTATCCATTAGTTATATAGTATATTATAGAACTCTTATACAATAGGTATAAAAGTCTTATAAAATGATATTTTTGATATTGTATAAACTTGCTTATAAGGTATTATGTCATTTTAAAAGAAATGATCGTATAATGCCTTATAGCATATATTGTAAAAGTCACTATAGAATCATTTAATACAACAATTTTCTTAAAAAACAAAATTATCGCAACAAAAGCTTAATAAAAATAAAAAGTTCTTGAAACAACGCTATTCGACTGTTATACAACAATTCAGTCCTCTTGGAATTCCATTTTGCTAGTTGAGTGGCCTTAGACAACGTAGGTCTTGCCTGCTAACATTTGATGGGGACATTCTTCGAAGGATGTATAAAAGCCTTTGAACCAATCCTGGTACATTATGCCAGAAGTCTAAAGCTCTCCTTGCTGCCCAGGTATTTGTTTGGCAAAACTTATTGCGATGCCAATTGTAGGTTCTGGTCCGATAGAAACACGTGCAGACGATGACTTAAGTAGGGCATGGAAAGATATAATGGGAGACCGGAATTAAATGACGGGAAATCAGTGAACGAGTGGAATGATAAGTCGGGGATGGGAACTAGTCCACCCCGGTAAATAGACTTGAAAAGCGAAAGCGGCGCAGCCTGACATGAGGTGCTCAGCCTTATTTTTATAACTTTGTAAAGCGTTAGAATAATATATCTATTCTTCGATTTACTATATACGACAATTTTGTAGGGAACAGTAATAATACTTGATAGTTTTAAAAGAAAATTCTTCATAAAGCTAATAATTTCATGCTCCATCACATCAGAATTATTATTGTTTTGCATTTAACATGAATTTTAATTCCATCATGAGAATAAAAAACTCCTATCGTAAATAAATATTTTTCTCAAACTTACCTTTTCTAAATAGAAATCGTGCACGCCTATGTCAATCTCAATCCCTTCTTCGCCACCCACAAACCGATCCTCGTTCGATTAATGTAACGTATGTGTGTGTGAGTGTGTATGCGAGGACCTTCTATGTCTTCTTCTTCGATAAATGCCCGTTTGTTGTTTAATCGCTTTTGGCACTACCAAGCTGCGTCGTATAGCGACCGTTGGAGAAACTGCGAAGGATAATTATAGGATTTTGTCCTTAAGAAGGGCAAAACCGAATTTTAATAGTCTTACCCCCCAAATTGGTTCGTAATAATTCAAAAAAAAACACCGCTAGGAATCCTTACTTTTTCCCATAAGTGATTTTAACTTCTATACATAAACCTCTGAAAGATACGTTTCGACTTTTTTCTTTCTATTTTCAGCGATTTCTGAGAATTCACAATCTTCAGCGAGAAGTTTTCTATTATTTGTAACCATTGCCATTTCATTCCTCTTATTTTTAGTTCTCAAATCGACGTTCTTCGACTTTTTTTGCTTTTCTCCTCGTTTTTCGCAACATACGGAGAATAAAGATGTGATCGATCAAGCCCAAAAATGCTTGTATCGAATTCCAAAAAATTTGACACGAAGGTAACATTACGGTCAACATTTTCTGAGAATTCACGATTTTTCAGCTCGTAATTATGCCAGCGGTGAAAAAAGATGAAAAATCACGAAAAATCAATGCTTTTCTTATGAGAAAAAGTAAGTCTTCCTAGCGGCGGGTGAATATGGGGGAAAAATTTTTAAAAAATTCTGACATTTTTTTTAAATTATTACGAAGCAATTTGGGGGTTGAGACCATTAAAATTCGATTTCGCCCTTCTTAAGGACAGGTCTAATGTGTATACTGACTGAATTAAAAAATATAAGAAATGCATCTATAATCGTTAAAATACTATTAAAAATAAGTAGAGAAAGCATACTTTTGTTCTTTAACGAATTAAATAAACTGATCACGTATGGACCATTTCTAATAACCTGTTCACTTCGACCGTTTGGCTGAGGAGAAGGCTCGTAATGAGGCAGATTCCTTAATGGCGATTATTAATTTCGGGCGAGAGGGAAAGTGGAAAGCGATGAAAATTTACATACGCCGTATGAGTTGAAATGTGGGAAGCATGTTTTACGTACGTGACACGCAAATATACAATGAAAATCGAATTCGAGAAATTTATTAATATAGATCGGTCGTAAAGTTAGTTTATTTCAACCCTTATAATATTTAATTATGAAAATGTGACACAAAAAATTTGTATGGGATTAAATAACTGATATATGAGGATATTTGGGTTTTCTAGTATAAAAACTCAACTGTCACTAGTTTAAACTATAAATCTCCAGTTTTTTATGCTTAAAAATTATAAAAACCACTTTTTTATTGTTTAAAAATGTAAAAAGAATATTTTCCACTAAAAAATACATGAAAATTCGAAAGAATGACATAATTATTTAAAATAAATATATTGAGTTTCTCCCCTTTCAATTATCTCCAAAACTACTGGGATTAAAATTTTGGAATCCCATAGATTACAGAAGAACCTATGAAGACTTCTTGGGTCTTGTAGTAATAACACGGTGATATCACAAAAACCATTGGAAGTAACATATTTATGCGAAATCAACAAAACAAAAGTAAATATTCCCTTACTCGTGTCTGTAGAAATGTATCTCTAATACAGCCTTCAACCGAATACAATAACTTCACAGTAAATTTGATAGTTTGATAATTAATTTATTTAGAGCCCACGGCATTCGATTGTTTTCAGCGTTTTATTGTATTTCGCTAAAAATTCCTGATTTATTAGAACGTTTACGAGAAAGATTTTTAGAATAATTACAGTTATAATAATAATGATAACAAAATGTTAATTGGGTCAATGAACAAAATAAAACCAAGTAACTTTACGTCTAAGAAATAATATGAAAACTTATGTAGGAAAAAAATATCAACAATTTTTTAGTTGAACAAACAAATGTAAAGTGAAACGAAGATAACACATCTATCAAAATGCTTTAAGTATTTAATTAAAATATTCTCGAGAATGCAATGCGCTGTTGCTTAAATTACAAAACACTTGCAAACTGGATATATCCAATGGAGCAGCCGTTATATTATTATTTTTATATCCTTCAACCCAAGAAATTATGTTAATTATAATTCCAATTATTGTAGCCCATATTTTTCTATTAAACATAATATGTTGATTTCATTTTCTCTGATATTTTTGGATACTAATATACATAATTTTCGAATAATTTAATAAAAGTTATTTTCACAAAATACTATGTTGTCCCACCCTCCTACTACTACTACTACTACTACTAAATGTGCAGGCGAGCCCTGTCCTGGA
>CAJUYI010004199.1:0-19492 GCA_910591695.1 Galerucella pusilla
ATAAAGAACTAAATATAATAAAGCAAATAGCGGTTAATAATAATTACCATCCAAATTTAATTGACAACATCATAAATAAAAAGATACGAAAACATACTCTAGAATAAGTATTTCCTTCTGATAAAAACAAAAATAACCAATTCAAAAGCTTAACTTACTTTGGAATACCATCCTTAAAAATAAAATCATTTTTAGAAACTTTAGACTTGAATATTTGCTTCAAAACTGACAACAATTTATCCAAATTCATTAAAAACAACAAATCCAAATATTCAAAACTAAATAAATCAGGAGTTTATAAATTAAAATGTGGTAATGACGACTGTGATAAAATTTATATGGGTAGAACTTTTAGGAATTTTAAAACTAGAATTTCAGAACACAAACGTAGTTATGACAACCAAAAATCAGATTCCAACTATTCAAATCATTTATTAGCAAACCAACACTCTTTCGATTCAAATTTTGAAATTTTGCATATAGAACCTAAATCCTACAAATTAAATCTTTTAGAAGCCCTAGAGATAAATAAAAACAAATATTCAGATAATCTTCTTAACGACCAACTTGATATTTAACAATTCTCCCTTTTTAACTAGAAAGGTTCCTGTAGGATTGTTGTGAGAGAGTTTCCTGGTAAACTTGTTAAATACTTCAGTTATTCCCATATTTAGACAAATTCATTTCATTTCCTTGTAAATAGATAATAATTTTATTGTTAAATATCCGTATAATTTAGTATTAAGGCATTGTATAAATTGAAAATTTCTCATTATACCTCCATTCGTTTGAAAAAGCTTCTGTGTTAGCGAAACGCGTCACAAGTTTAAGTTTAAATATAATGTAGATTTAACAAAATAAAATTGTTTGATTTCATAAGATATAAAGCAATTCAAGTATACGCATATGAATTAAGAACCATGTAGCGTTTTAGAACAGATTCCTCCTCCGAAGATCTAACAAATACATTTAAGATCTTTCCTTTTATCAAAATCTATCATATGATCACCTTATTCTTACGTTTAATATATTTCCATCCACTACAAATATTTTCTATCACAGATATGTCAAATTTAAACCTTGTATGAGGTTTTTAAATCATACTATACGTCCAATAATTCTTGAAGTCTCAGTAATAATACATCAATCTGTCCATAAACTGATATGTGGCTCTACTGAAATGACTAATGGGTCATTTATCAAAGATATATGCTCCCCTAGATACTTGATACTAGTCATCAAAGTTATTGATATATTGATTACTTTACAACGTGTAGAATATCGAAAGGGGAGATTTAAAATATTTGACTTTATTTAGGAGTGAAAGATATTTCAACTGGGAAACATTTTAGTATAGGTTTTAGTTAATTTTAAGGTCATTTGAAATGAATTCTAGCTCAAATTTGGAGAGCCACTACCAAGGAATACTCATGAGTTTGTCAAGGATCTAATGATGGGATCAACATACTAACTGACATACTAAGAAACTCCAAACACAATAACCATTCAAATAATGAGGTATGTAAAAACAAATTCGAGAAATTATTAACAACAAATATATATTTAGATCTGAAGAAAAATTTATTAAGTAACTAATAGTCAAATTATGTATCAAATAATATCCCAAAAACCAATCTGAGTCATTTTCATTGAGAAAGATCTGATTTAGAGTCTTTAGAGGGTTTAATGAGAACCCATTACTAAGTCTAATTCAAAAAACAACTCCAACAAGAGTCCAGAAATATTCAAAATATACAAATAACTAATCATGGATTTGTAATTTGAAAATATGGAAACATTTTAAATTAAAGATCATTAACTGAACTATAATATATGGTGTCGGGGCGATAATGTTGTGGATAAATATGAATATCATCATAGAGAGGAATTTTATGGATATACTATTTAATCTTTTAAACGTCTATGCAAAGGAACATAAGATCTATTTTATTGTACTTGCTTATTCAAACAAAAATTATTGTTTTGCAATTCTTTATTAATTTGTAAATCTTCAAGAAAATCCAACCTATCAAAATTTTTAGAATTAACTTCTTTTAAAATTAGTGAATTAGGGCTAATTAGGACTAATTAGGACTAAAATTATGCTTATTAAATTTTAAGTTATGAAATCAAACAATTTTATTTAGTTACATCTACATTGTATTTAAACATAAAGTGACGCGTTTCGCTAACACAGTAGCTTTTTGAAACTTTCTATTTATACAGTGCCTTAATAGTGATACGGATATTTAACAATAAAATTATAATCTATTTACAAGGAAATGAAATGAATTTGTCTAAATATGGGATTAACCAAAGTATTTAACAAGTTTACCTGGAAACTCATTCACAACAATCCTACAGGAATTTTTCCAGGTAAAAAGGTTTAATAATGGAGAATTGTTAATATCAAGTTGGTCGTTAAGAAGATTATGTGAATATTTGTTTTTATTTATCTCTAAGGCTTCTAAAATATTTAATTTGAAGGATTTAGGTTCTATATGCAAAATTTCAAAATTTGAATCGAAAGAGTGTTGGTTTGCTAATAAATGATTTGAATAGTTGGAATCTAATTTTTGATTGTCATAACTACGTTTGTGTTCTGAAATTCTAGTTTTAAAATTCCTAAAAGTTCTAAAGTATAATTTAGTATTAAGGCACTGTATAAATAGAAAGTTTGAAAAGGCTACTGTGTTAGCGAAGCGCGTCACTTTATGTTTAAATACAATGTAGATTTAATAAAATAAAATTTTTTGATTTCATGACTTACTATAGATCTACATCAAGTGAAAGCCTCATCTATTCAATTATTAAATTTTAGATGATGACCAAAAGCTGAATTCTCACATCTACTCAAATGTTCACCTATTCGAACTTTTAAAGGCCTACAAGTTCTACCTATATATGAAGCTTCACAATCATTACATTCAAGTTTGTAAATACGACTTTTTGATAATTTATCAATTTTATCTTTTGAATTAACCAAATGTTTACTCAAATTATTAGTGCTCTTAAAAGAAATTCTTGTATCTATTAATTTATTATTAAATAATTTTGAAACTTTTTGAGAGATGTTTTCATTCAGATAAGGTAAAGCTGAATATCTAAAAGATTTCTCTTCAGAAGGATAAGTCAAGTTTTGTTTTTAATTTTCTGAATTAACCTATTAATGATATTGGGATTATAACTATTACTACAAGCAATCTTTTCAATAATATTCAACTCATTATTATAGTTAAAGTGTGAAAGTGGGACATTAAGAAGTCTATGAATGTAACAATAAAAAGCTGCGATTTTATGTTGATGAGGGTGATTTGAAAAGGATGGTATGACATGGTCAGTTTGTGTAGGTTTCCTATGCTGAATTCTTATTTATCGAATTTGCCAATAGTAAGGTCTAAAAAATTTAATTTACTTTCAGATTCAATCTTTGTATCCATTCTGCCATCCTTGTTCTGACCTTACCAGACTTTCAATCATATTGGTTTGATTGAAAGGTTTCCCTTCTGCTGTTTCAAATTCAGCTCTTGCTTCTGCCCACCTTTGGCAATGAAATATTGTATGTTCGGCATCATCTAACAGTAAGCAATACACACATAGGTCGTTTGCCCTCTTCTGTCTATCATATAAATACTTTTTAAAGCATCCGTGTCCTGATAAGGCTTTCAACCCATGTTTTGATGTTTGGGATTCGCCTGCATGTCCAGCGCCCGTAAGTGCCATTTTGCCATCTGTCTTGCCATTCGGTAAGCAGATTTTCTCTTGCATTTGAACCCAGCGTTCCATTATATTTTTCGCACCTTTCCTTTGCCATTAAGTCTATGGGTGGGACACCAGATATTACTCCAACTGCTTCTGCAGATACAGTTCTGTAGGTAGAGCATACTCTGATTAGCATTAGTCTCTGTATACTTGTTAGTTTTTGCCTGAGTTTCTGTCTGTTTGCTACTGCAGGATGCCAAACAGGTGCAGCATAGAGACCTGAAGTATATGGCACACATCCAATGGACCTATATCGTCTACTTGAAGGTACCGGGATAACTGGATGGGTGGACTAAATGTGGGAGTAGAGGACAATAAGCCAATAGGTTGCAGTGCTCCCGGCATCAGAACGGCTTCCAAAACACACTAAAAAAAGAATCTAGTGATTGAGCTAAGCTGATTTTCTAAATTGCTTGTATAAATACAGAGTTCGAGTATATTGTGATTGTGAGTTCGCGAAATTCCAATACCGAAATGCAGATAAAGTTCAAGACTCTCGACGACGTTGAAATTGTTCAGTAATATTTCATCAACTCGCCCAGTGACAGGTCAGGACCCTCTAAGGTAGTGAGTTTTCTCCTGCAAAACACCGCAGAACAACCCGATCTCAAACTAATTAAAGTTCTGGCTCGCTCGTGGTGCATAACCGACGAAGCAAACATATAAATTACTTTTAATTACAACAATTTTATAATTTGTACTTTCTGAGTCTTGATTAATTAACTTAAAAGATTAATGGCTACCGTATATTATTAAGCGCATACTGGAAAGTAAATAGCTTTTTGAAGATACTCGAATTGTTTCCTTTATTAAGAGTATATTTTGTTGTTTATTTTTTTCGAAAATTCCAAAGAAATATTACCGTGTACAATAAATTATTAGGTATTGCGGAGCAGCCTATTCTTGAGACTGAGCTGTCAATGTAAAAAAGAACTAAAAATAAGAATTAAAAACTGGATAGCTGTTTGTATTGCTTTGTGAAAGCTTTCAGAATTATAAAGTTGAAGAAAAAGAAGATTATTGTGAGGTTATGTTTTGAGTAATAGATTGTTTTATAGATCATATTTTATAATTATTTCGTAATAAAAAATGAACACCTTTGAAGTTATTGAGACCTTGGAAAGTGGAGAGAAAATTTTGTGTGTTGCTCCTGAGGCTTGGGATGGGAACAACAGCAACAACAAATTTTTCTACCAGGATGTAGTGGTATTAGCCTGTTTTGTAATTCTCCATTGATTTTTATTCCAATCTTTTTCTGCATGTTCTATAATGATTTCTAAAATATCATGAAACCTTTCAACTGAATTGAGATTTACAATCACATTGAGGTTAGCAATACTGTGGTTTTTTTTAAATTAATTTCCATTTAAAATCCAATTCAATTCCAATACAAAACTTCATAGTATTGCTTATAAATGGAACTAATTGAAGCACTTAAAGACATTTTATGACCACACTAAATTCCAATTTGGCTATTCATTTTTTTGGAATTTTTAAAAGTCATTATCTCCATTTTTTGGCTTCTTTTCATGACTTACTAGCAATCATTGCAACTTGGTTGCAATATTTAGTCATAAAAAAGATAAGACGTCTTTTAAGGTAGGCTGAAATTATACTATAAAATAATGCTTAGAATATGCTAAACTTTATCATTTTTTCTGAATTATATGCTTCGATCTAGCATTATTTGCTTGGTAAATGAAATGTGTTACTTGGGTATACTCCGCTATACTCAGCCATGTCCTCCCCTCGGAATCACATTTCCTTATATTGTTGTTCGTTTGCCTAAAATCGTTGATCAAGTTTGGGATTCAATAACTCGGGATTAAATTTCAGATTCCAATTAAAATGAATGGGCTAATCCGACTGGACTACTATACACTCAAATTACAGCCATCGCTTAAATCAACAATTTTTAAGGGTTTTCAAACCTGTTTGCTCCTCCACTTCATTTCAAGTTGGAGCAATTTATATGCATGGACAGCAAAACTCAAAAACATTATATTCAGTGGATGTGTATGTCCCAAAATAAATTTGTAGGTTATCTACATTGCACAAAACCTTTAAAAAAATGGTATCCAACCGTTAGCAATAATTGTAATATTTCCCGTTATAACAAGAATGTAATTATTCCGTTGTTTGAGAAAGTCACATTCTCGATAGTAAGTTATGATTCGTGTAGGACATATTAATACACCTGATTCTCGATTGTATTTATATACAAAATCACATACCGGTGCTTCCGATATATTTGTTGTAAGTAAATGTAAATATCATGTCATAGTTAACGACACGTTTTGCTTGGTTGAACGGAATATGGACATTTCTAATTATTGCTCTAATATGCAAAATTATACATGGGAACTTCACTTAATGTTCTATTCTATGTTAAATATTCGTTTATTATTACTTTTTCAAGTTTATTTGTTTACTTCTTTTTGAAGAATTAGGATAATATATTATGTTCGTAGAAGCAGGTGAAGGTTTTAATTTCATAAAATTATTTTGGACAATGAAAAAAGACAATATAGTTCCTGGAATTATTATTATTATACATTGGGCTTTCATAAAAACATGAAAATCCACTTTTTACTAGTACGTTTGATAATTAAAATGGAATTTCATTAGTTTTTTATTTATTTTGTACTTAAAATGATGATCATTTATATTTTCAATCATATAATTCCAATTTAAAATTGTAAGCAATGATAAAGAAAGTACCAGGTAGGTAGTCGATCAATTAAATTTGAAACACTTGACCAGTTCGTGTCTCTTACTTCACCTCTGTTGGAATTGTTCAAATATTAAATTCCCAAATTGAAATTTATCTTCATTGTCGTTTGCTATAAGCCATAGCAATCTTGGATAATGGGCTGAAGCTGTTATATCCATAGCACCAATCTATATGGACCGGACTTTTCATGATTATGAATTTGACTTACAAAAACCTTGGAAAAAGATACAATACGATAGAGTCGAAATATTAGACAAAAATTTGGAGAACAGAATGTAGGCTAGAGCACACAAGTGATTTTGGAGAGATCATGTTAAAAGAATGCCTAGAGATGGATAGTTTGGGAGACCACAAAAAAAGTGGAGCTCAAGAGCACAGGTAGAAAGGAACCAAAGACTCTGAGAGCTTGGAAAAAACCACAAGTATTTTTCAAGCGGAAATCCACGCCATAAGATAGTGCGCTAAGAGTATTAACAGGGATCCTAACAGGACATTGTCGCCTGAATGGGCACCTGAAAAAGCTCAAAATAGAGGAGAAAGAAGAATGCAGATTTTGTGGAATGGAAGAAGAAACCTCCATCCATATTCTTTCAAATTGCACAGCACTCCAGAATTATTAGATCACTGGATAGAAGAGGAACATTTACCTGAGTTGAAGCCTGCAGACTTCTGTATCTGTATCTGTATCTGTAGAGTGGGGAGGGTGAGTGTGTAGGCTCACAGCACTTAGGCCACATGTGACCCATTGTACATCCTCCCGAGGAGTTGTCCTCCTAGGTCATTGTCCATCCTGTCCTTCTCAGGAAGGTGGTCAGGTCACTAGGAGACATCTCCTTTATATCGGCAGGTGTAGGCCAAGACTCACCGAACACACACTCTCTTATTGACGATAACTCCGGACACTCGCATAAGACATGCCTGACAGTTTCATCTTCCTGTTCACACATCCTGCATAGAGGTGTGTCCACTAACCCCATAGTATGGAGGTGAGCCTGCAGACTTCTTAAAATTCCTTCGGGAAATAGGACTGAAGGAACTACTAGTTTCTGAAACTTTCCTTAAAATAAATACATACATACATTCAGGTAGAAAGGTTTGGCATGAAGAATTGAACGGGACCTGGACCTAATGAAAGAAGGAGAAGAAGACGGTGCAGTTGTATCAAAACTTGCGGTAAAGGGGTGGATATCTTGGGGATTGAATCACTGATGTACTAAAGTAGGAACACAGCAAATTCTTCGGAGTCAGAGACCAACGACTTAACTTGATTGAAACTGAAATGAACTACTAGAGGAATGGTTCTTCCTCGAAGGAGAGACTGCTGAGCCTGATGAGGACTTAAAAATCCGACTGTGGTTAAAAGGAGCACACATTTGGAATGCATAGATAAGTAGGTCCCTTGGAAGGGTGGCCAAGGTGAATGTGTGATGGTGTGGCCTAGCTGAGAAGGATAAATAGCTACCAGATATTTGTTGGTTCCTGACTATGCTATGCGAAGATATGCGAAGAATTTTTAAAATGAGACATTTTGACGTCTTTCAACATATCAGCGTATATCTCACGATTGTTGAGTCCCACATTATTTTAGTCTACGCCATTCGATTCAGCGTGAATTTTTCCATAAGAAGAGGATTTCTCCACTTCGTAATATGTGAGGTATGAAAATCAGGAATGATCGCAAATTAGTATAACTTTTGGTGCGGACCTGGAAGAAATTTTTAAAATTCGCATTTTTTTAATTTAGATTATTTTGGAAGTTAATATCTACTAATTAGACCCTGTAGATTCCAAAAATATGCGTAAAAAGTCGATAGGACGTGTATATCAAAAAAAGTTGAGATTTTAAAAATTTTTCTCTTTGACATTTGATCAAATATCTTAAGATATTTTTATCGCAGAGTGTTTCAGTCTACGCCATTCAAATCAGCATGAAATTTGCTATGAAAAGAGAATTTTCCAACCCTCGGAAGTCTATGGTGTGAAATTTATAAGTGTTCGCGTATAAGTATACTTTTCGGAGTGAATTTTGAATATTTTTCCCGTAGATTCCAAAAATATGCATAAAAATACGCTCAGACGAATATTAGAAAAGTTAGACGCCAATTTAAGTCTGACTTTTCGACATTCCTCCAGATTTGATTGAATATCTCGAGACCGCCATGTTTCACAATGGCCTACTCTACGTCATTCGATTCAGCATAAAATTTTCTAGACTAAGAAGATTTTTCGACACTTAAAAACATGAGCTATAAAAATTATTACTGTTCGTAATTTACTATAATTTTCGGTGCAGACTTCGCACTTTCAATTCACCCTGTATGCATAATTTCACATCCAGTAGATTCCGAAAATTAGCATAAACGTAGCCTAATCCTAAGAGAGTCTAGTTCTTCCCATAAGTCAATTCTGGCAATATTATTTTATGATTCAAAAAAAGATTTTATTTTTGGTAAAATGGGAACTCATCGAGTCAGTACATTCCTGTAAACTGACTTGGCTGGCTGGAGGACGCGAATTAATTAATTGGCTCGCAAAATAAAGACCATAAATTCTCATAGCGTCGCAAATTATGGGAGAGATAGGGAATGTCACGAAATAAAATAACCATATCTCCACCGCCCGCCCCGTATACCCTCTTCTTCTAGTCTACCTCCGTTGGCTGGAAGCAGTTTCGGCTTTGTCTTGAATTTTAATCGGGATCTTCCTTGTCTCTACAATGATTAACTTAAACTGGAAAACAAATTTTCATTTTTCGTTATTTTTATAATGCATCGACAATTGGCTATTAAACACTTGAAAAAAAAAGGATCCGATTGCGTTTGGACATTTCTGTACTTTTTTTTCCTTGTTCTGATGCTGGGAGCACTGCAGTCTATTGGCTTATTACACTCTACTCCCCCATTTGGTCCACCCATCCAGTTATCCCCGGAGTACACTGGCTAATGTGGTCTGCTAGTTCATTTAGTTCTTTCTGGCATTCTTCTACCAGTCTGGATGTTACCTTGCGGCTGTTCAAAGCTGCAAAGGCTGCCTACCTGTCAGCTAGTATGTTTATCCTTCGAGTATCAGTCCTATGTTTGTTAATTCTGACACATTTTAGAATAGCATGAATATCTGCCTGCCTCTCCTAGTGATAAGGAGCATCTTGTATTTCTCATTTCACTATACACCTCTGCTCCTGTCTCTTCCCCAGTCTGTGACCCGTCTTTGTACAATTTTCTCACTTGGTAAGAATCGGAGTTGGTAATTTGTTCCCCAAAGATGACGTCACGAAATTTCAAAAGGTAATTTGGTCCCTATGGCTGACAGGTATAAATTCCCTACAAGTAATTTCGTCCCCGCAATCAGGTATATGCTTTCGGTTCAAAGAAGAAATAAAATCAAAACATGAAAATAGTTTAAAGGTTCTAATTTCAACTCTATGGCATGAACATATAAATAATTTTTACACAAATGAGAATTTCAAAATGCTACACATTTAAATGGAATACAAATGTTAAAAAATGAGTTCTATCTATTTCAGAGTTTTTGTATTTTTCTATAAGTTTTCAATAAATTTTTGACGATTTCCAATTTTAGGGTCTCTTACATAATGTTTCAAATGACAACTTTGCAACTTGATATAAGTTTCGATTAGGAATTCATTTAATTTCTCAAGAAATGTTATTATATTTGGATGTTCTTTGTAAAATGAATCGTTAAAAGTTCTGTGAAAAGCTTCGCAAGCGTTTGTTGTTCGCGTGAGATCAGACGAATTTTTGGCCCAAATTGTCGGTGGAAAAAGAGATTCTTCATCAACATAATTCTCGATTAGATAATCAGCGTACTTCTCCAATCTCACGTCATTTGGTCTATTTTCGAATAGTTCGAAAGCAACGCAATCACCCACTTCATTAGGATCTAAATTAGTAAGACCAAAAGTCAAGTGCAACCACCGACCAATATCACTGCTCGCATCGTTATATTCCACAACTAGACCGATAGTTTTAATTTTCCGGAACCATGCCTGGGCGAGATGAAATCTGCATCCGATGATTTGGGTGGGAGGCCAAACTTTTCGAACGGCTTTATGTATGGCCATTTCAAAATCAAACACTATTTCCTTAAAATCGAAGTTAATATTAATTTTGGAGCACTTATCTTGAACCCAAAGAAACAGTCTTTCGTATGTTTCCGATTTTTTATTGGGTAGAAGGCATACCATTGAAGGTATGTAATGTCTGTGTAAAAAACCGTGAATTGTAAACATTTGTGTGAAATATTTGGCACAATAATCAAATGTGCCGTCGACGTAGATTCGTTGCGTTTTCCCCACAGCTTCAAGATTTGAAAGACACGTAAACACGATGATATTATTTAACACACAATTAATAAAAAGGAATTGTTCATCACGCGAAGTTTTTACGTCAATCGAATTCAAAATTTCATGTTTACATCGTCAATATTTTTCGGAAGCGCTGGTATAAACTTATGTCGACTATTATACATATTCTTCCTAACGTACTCGACGTCCCTGGTTGTTAGTGTCGCTGGTAAATTTTCTTTCAATGCCATACGTATAATTTTTGACGGTTTTTCAGAAATATCGTCAACAGCTTTTCTCTTGCAAACTGCAGAAACTGTTTGCCTATTTAACGTTGAAATGTCCGCAAGATGACAGTGTTCGGATGAAGTTTTAGTCACGAATATTGCACTTGATACGCATAATGTATAGATACAGGCCTTACATTTTCTGTTGGTACATTTCCAACAAGTTTCTTCTGAAGTTTTCAGTTTTTTGTGGTAATTAAACTTGTAACCGTTAACTACAAGTAAATCCTTGCCACTGAAGTTTTTTCCAAAAATTCTTCCTGAATAACAATTTTCCAAACGTTTAAATTAAATTTCAACAAGATGCATGTTTGTTTCATTCATAATTCTACAAATAAA
Source organism: Galerucella pusilla (assembly GCA_910591695.1). Taxonomy (NCBI): domain Eukaryota; kingdom Metazoa; phylum Arthropoda; class Insecta; order Coleoptera; family Chrysomelidae; genus Galerucella; species Galerucella pusilla. The sequence continues at coordinate 11,426 of CAJUYI010004199.1, forward strand.
ATGATCAAAGATCTCCCGGATATAAATATTCTCGCTTTCATGTTGTACGATTTCAGTTTTGATATAAAACCCGATGAATCACCGCCAGAGCAGGTCCATTTTCTCTTAATTTATTAATGAACATCATGAACTGTATGAACGGCCAATATTTCTATCTGCGGCATTTCTAGATACATCCAGATGGAATTATTCAAGCGCGCATTTACTGAACATCTCAAAATTTCTAAATCCTCAATACACTAAGAAAAAAAAAAAGGTTTTAGGTACTTTTCTTCGCATTTCAGTAGCCTGTTAGCTTTATCAACAATGTTAGTACGATAATGCCAAATCAGCCATCATTTGGTTTTTGGATTTGTCTTCGCACTCCAATTTTTTGAGGTCGTCTTTCACCTCATACCACCAAGTGGTCCATCTCTTCTTCTTGTACCACTGATCTTCCTACAGCTTCATCTCCAGCTCTCCACACATCTTTGCTGCTCACTGTATCTTTATTACTTGAATTGCCTAAACTTTTGGTAGTACTGGCAACGCTGCTTGCTTGAACATTTGAAAATACCTAACCTCAAATCTTTTCATGCGTTTTAAATAATCGCATCAACAGTATATAGAGTGTAGTTAAGTTTTCTGAGTGTAAAAGATGGTAGATATTCGAGTGAGGTTTCAAAACATCTTAAAATTTCAGAATCTTCTACGCCTTAACGTTTTCTATATTTGCCGAGAGTAAGTAAAAGCAGAACGATCGAGTTTTCAGCATGAAACTACCCTTGAGAGTTGTAACCTACTTATATCCGATACCACGTATGATTCGACTTCTTGATATATAAAAATTGATACTTTCATTTAAGTGAATCCTACATTTCACTAGACAAAATGAAAATAATAAAATTCACCGATATAATGTAGTATTTTGAGTCAATAAAGTATAAATTCGTGCTCATTTATTCTGATAAATGTGATAATAAACGATGGTAGAGAGTAGTAGAAACTGCTTAATACAAAATCAAAGTTAATTTTCAAGTTGTATCTCTTTGCGAAGTTGCAGTTGTTGGGCGAATATGTGACCTCAAAGTGATTAATATGTTATTCGCGCTTGTTGGAGATTAAAGCTATTCAAACATGAATGAAGTTTGATATTAGTGCCGGCAACCGAATATCACACATTTTCGTATATAAGTTCCCGATTACTTAGCAAGTCTAGATTTATACTCCGAACGTAAAATGAATGAGAAGATGATGCTTGCACAACTGAAACTTTGAATAATTCACCGAACTCGGCTTTCAACCCAAGAACTAATTCATCAGTTGATTAATATGTGGAGGCTGTCGATTAATTATGCATCTATAGACTAGGTCGATTTATCCAAATATCCAAAGTTCATATATTTTTTTTACAATTATCGTTTTTAAAATGAAGCTTAGAATGTAGTGAATGGCCAAGGATATTCTATAATTAGTGGACGAGTGGAGGACATTGAAACTGGAAAAAATATTTGTGAATCGCATCGGCATGACTCTGTATTCTTTTCATAGATCGTCAAAGTAAATTTATTGAAAAAAAAACTAAAACTAGAACAATTCAAAATGTACGAGGATGTATTGATATCCTAAGCCAGATTTACGCAATGAATTAGAAGAAAAAAGAAGTCCACCGAAATTGTGGAAATCTAAAAATTGGAGTATCGACCTATCATCAAGTACCAGTATTTAAAAGTGTTAAGAGGTAAGCAGATTTACGAATATATGCTCAATACCCTTGGTAATCAATGTCCTTCGTCCTCTCCAAGACCTAAGAAGTTTCGTGGCTTAAATTCAGCTGGAAAATTCTTGCTTCAGTTTTTTGGGATTGCCATGGAGTAATCATGATTGATTTTTTGGATAAAGGATAAACAATAACCAGAGATTACTATTCGACATTACTGACCACTCTACGGAGAAAAATTAAAGAGAGAAGACGCGAAAAGCTATCAAAAAATATTTTGTTTTTGCAGGACAACGCCCTTGCACACAAAATCATGTTGCCATGCAAAAAATTCGTGATTCAGGGTTTGAATTACTAGAACATCCCCCTCATTCACCAGATTTGGTCTCGTCCGACTATCATCTCTTTCCTCAACTGAAAAAAAGGAGGAGGAGGAGGTAATAAAAGCTGTAGTGGTCTGGTTTGCAGAGCAAGAAGAAACATTTTTTTTGAAAGGTCTAGAGACGTTGCAGGTTGAATATGTTGACATTGAAATTTTGTTTGGTTCTATAGTGGGCTGAAAATTTTCCAAATGATTGGGGAAGGGTATTACATGAAGAAGTGTATTTTTAATCTTTAATTTTAAGCATTAAAAGGCTTACAGCTCACTATTTGAAATGAAATAAAAATTGCTGCATGGGTAATGCTGAACATTCATAAAATGGGGTTCTCTCGGACTAGTAACCGATTGGTCAACTTAGCTTTTTGATAACATAATGTTTCCACCTTGTAAACGATTATCAGGAAATAGAGGATTAGCAAGGATCTTCAAGGAACAGTCTAAATAAATTACTGGAAAAACTAAGAATTGGGAGAGGCAAATACATGGAAAGAAATTCATAAAAGAACCATCGGAAAAAGTAGCGAAAGAACTGCTCTCAATGAGCAGGAGCAAACTACGCACTATAACGGGACACTTTCCCACAAAGGAGCACCCAAACAAAATAGGGCTGTATAACGGAGACCTTACATGCAGAAGATGCAAAAAGGGTACCGAAACAGCTCTGCATATACTATACAAATGTGAGACGCTGGACCACAGGAGGCAGAAACTGTATGGAAGCCCCCTAATGACTCCAAAAGACTTCTACAACCAAAAAAGCAGAGAGCCTGTATGAGCTAATACAGGGAATTGATTGGGTGAATAGGCTGTAGTCAGAACACTAGGAGTATCCACAATAATCCCAGGAGGCTGAGGTGGTGCCGGCAAAGGGACAGCTCCTTAAAAAAAAGAATTGGAAGAGAAGCGATAGATAAAGCTTGGGAGAAACTCCAGCAAAAGATGCAACAACAAAAATGGAGGATGTTTAAGATCATTTAAATATACTGGGGTGTTCGAATGCCTCTCAGGTGATTGCAAATTTTCCAAATCTATTATATTAAAAAAAAACATATTTGTTAAGTGTTGTATTGTACTCCCGGTCTATATTTAACGAATACATCTATTTGCCGCTTTTCAGCGCGAGCAGAATTTCAGTACACATAATAATTTGTCGAAATTATTCCCGCTGAATATGCCCCTAATGATTGCCAGACGGAAGCGATGTTCATTTGCAAATGACTTCATCTTGAAGGGTATTAAGAGCCCATCAATTCGAGCAATCTTTTTATTAAGGTTGGCAGCGGGTTCTGTTCTTTTCGGCCCTCTCGATCGACACAATATGAACTTGAGAGTATAATTTTGATAGACGTCGAGGGATGAAGTTTATGTTGAAGTACAGTAGCGTACTTATTTTGATAAAAATACAAAGACTTTTTAACCCTCAACCACGTTTTTTCAATATTTTTTGAATTTGCCAGCTGTTTTATCAAATTTTGTCGGAAAAAAAAAATCCCCCACGCCACTGATTGACATAAGGAATTCTCCCTTCTATTTCTGCATAATTAAACAGCTCCCATTAGTCAGAAATTGGTCAGTTTGTTCAATCATTCTCAAAAATAGATCCCAAAGCAACAACAAAAATAATTTTACCTTCAAAATCTAACCTCAAAGCATATTATCGATTGATGCTTTCATATTATCTCAAGTATTTCTGAGCGAATGCACAAAGTTAAATATTTATTCGGGGTGAAAACGTTAATTAACCCTCCATCCCTAATTTATATTATGCCCTGTCACCAGAACCATCATCTCTAGAAATAAACTTAACAAATACAGCAGCCGAATGTATATGCGTCAACCTCGGGGTGAACGCCTGACCCCACAGTTATTTCTCTTTAATATTTCAGCACTAGGAAATACTCCAACTTGATGAGTTTAGTATTTTGACTAATAGTATTTGCGACAGAAACGAAGTGTATATATAATGCTTCCTGGTAGCTGAAAAAGTTTACTTCACGTTACTCTTGGTCATTTGAAATACACATTTTACTTTTAAAATTTAGTTATACACAGGGTTCATTTGAAAAAGACCCATCCTTAATATTCCAGAAATGCGACAAATTTTAACTTCGGGATGATACTTTTTAACGCTAATGTCATAAACTTCTGGTTGCTGAAAATTGGCTCTTTCAACTTTTTCAAAATGTTTCCTCGTCAAATTTGCAAACATGAACAATGCGCTGTCGTAAATCATCATGAGATATTGCGATATTGGTTGTGTTTTGTAAACCTCAGATTTCAAAAATTCCAATGAAAAATCGACTGGTATTAATACTGGAGCCACCACCTCCTCACTTCTTAGAAATCAGACAACCTGGGACATGCCAAAAGACGGTATGATAAAAAAGTATAACTTTTCAAAGAAATTCGTTACGGAATTAAGCAACAAGAAGGAAAAATGCCATTCAATGGTATACAAATGGCTCAAAAGCAATGAAAGGAACTGGGATAGGAGTGTTCGGACCAGGAACCAAACACTGAAAGCTTGGGAAAAGCCCCAAGTATCTTTCAAGCGGAAATCCACGCCATAAGAAAGTGCGCCCAGTTCAATATTGATGAAGGATACAGAAGACAAAGGATTATCATAATGTATCATAATGTATCATAATCATAATATAATCAAAGACTTTTCTGGGTGACTACAACCTGTTGAGATCAAATTAATGCATAGGTCAAAGTAAAACTGCGCTAAGAATTTTAACAGGGATCCTAACGGGGCATTGTCGCATGAATGGTCTCCTGAAAAAGCTCAAAATAGTGGTGGAAGAAAAATGCAGATTTTGTGGCATGGAAGGAGACACCTTTATTCACATACTTTCCAACTGCACAGAACTTGAGAATCCTAGAGCACAGCACCTGTGAGATTACTGGATAGAAGAGGAACATTTACCTTGAAGCCTGCAGACATCCTGAAATTCCCCCGGGAAATAGGACTAAGGGAATTACTAGTTTCTGAGACTCTCCTCAGAAACTAAGTAGAAGTATGTGGTTACAATAGATCTTCAAGGTCTTAGTGAATGTCACCCCAAAATAAATACATACATACATACAATACTGGAGATCTAGGCCAGAGATCTAGCACCTCTTCGACGAATCCACTTGCATGGATAACTTCATGTGATTAAGAAAAAATTTTCATTTTCTTCCGTCATCTAGTTGGCTTCCTACACTTTTAAGAATCAAAGGTTATCTAGAAGTTCCAAAAATTATTCACCAGTTAAATTTTCTTCAATAAATACTGGTCCGATAACAGAACTCGCTAAAATTCCAGCTAAGACATTTATTTTTGAGGTGTTTGGGAATGAAGTTTTCGTTTAAACACCCTTTATATATTTATTTAATGAAATACAATATTTCCAACAAAAAAATTAACTTTTTCTACCAATAGGGGTTGAAATTTTTCAATTTCCAAAACCTTTTACCGTAACTAAACTTCTAATAAATCTTTTTAAATTTCAAGATTTGTAGATGAAATATACTCGCAGCATCTGCTCCACCTGTTTTTTCCTCATAAGCGCTTACCTCAAATCTGGCTTTTCCAATTTAGTAATTTATAAGGTAAACAAGAGAAAGAAAACAAGCGTTACGTGAGCATAATGTTGACGTTTTCTAAAAATTATTGATATACCCCGTAAACATACCCCGGTAGTTAATCAAACTGGCATGAAACACGTGCCCTTTAGGAATACTCCAAAAATAGCGAGACGGAACTGTTTTAGGAAAGAAAGCACGCGTATTCACATATGTGGAAAATCTACAGATTCTCTTAGTACGTGGGATTTAACTACAATAATTTTTCTAGCTCCATATCTCATTAAAACTGTCATCTACATATAGAAGCTTCGCTAGAAATTTTTATGTTGAAGATGAGTAATTTTTGGGAGAATATTTCAACTGATTTTCAAAAAAATGGGTCAAAAACCTGTAGCTCTTTGAAATATTTTTGAATTTTTTCAATAATGAAGCAATTCTGCCTCAATGTTGTTGTAACTTTCCATTGTCGAATACACGTGAAGTTGACAGTCTAATTATATTAAGTATCAATACGGCAGACATAACTAAAATTTTATTTTCCCGCAAACCGCTAGGAAATTTTGACTTGCCAGATGAACCTTCTTGAAGAAAAAGTCAAAATGTCCCATTCACTTTCTCGCAGAATGAATATTTTTCACTGTAAATGAAAGTTAGGATGATTGGGATGAACGGTGGAAAATATATGCCGATTGTTACAATACTACAAGTTGGCAGAAGCAAACGTGAGCCCTGGTGGGCGTGTTTATGTCGCTGTCGTTGTATTTTTGTGGTAACAATTCGATATTTTGAATCGATAACCAAATATCGATACCATACATGTCAACTGTTAAGAGATATGTAAACAAAGTCAAACTTGCTAAGAATATAACTCTAAATATTAATAAAAGAATTTATATTGGACCAAAAATAAAACTACCGTTTGCCCTACTTGTCTATATTCTCAAATTACAGGACTCTGTAGTAATGTCATGAAAAAGTAGGGTCAAGTTTCTATGGAAAGCAACATAATATGTACTGGTTATGTAGCCCATTCCTTCATCTATCTGCTTACACATCAGGATCTTTTGGAATCGAGCCGTCGAATGCCGTTTGTTAACTTTTTGTTTGATCTATTTGGTATATATAGAAATGTAATTTTTTCCAGTGTTCATTTTTCTTAACAGCCGAAAGTTAAAGTGCATGAGTGTTATATTGGAATATACACTTCACCACCACCAATTAGCTAAATCTTATATATTTAGTTGTTGTAAACAAGAATGTATGTATGTATGTATGTCAAAATTACCAAAAGGACACATTGGTTATCTAAATAAAGTCTTCGACCCCAGTCAATATGAAAAATCCCCAAGGACATAGCCATTTCATATATCCCTTCTACAAAATATTCGAAAAACTATTGGATCCAAATTACTGAAATTGTCTGAAAATCGGATAATCATCCTAGCATTGACAACACTGATACAGATACGGTAATATTATTTCGATTATATTTAACAATTACTAATGGGCAATCGTTAACATTGGCTCTTGATTGGCTGCTTGTGATGACCTTATTTTAGTTCGCATATTTTCCGGGGCTCATGTTTCATTTGAGTTATTGTATGGAAGACGCACTAATTTACCAGGAAATCTAACTAATGGAATAGATCCACGTTACAAAATTAATGTTTATCAAAACGAAACTTCAAATAGCTCATCAAACAGCAGAAAAATATTCAGTTAAGTATATATTAAATAGTAAAATAGCTAATCCAACTAATTTTAAAGTAGGAGATTTAGTTTTATTGAAAAGGGAAGATGGAACAAATTTGATTCCCAATATATAGGTCCACTTACGATTACAGAGGTGAGTGATGTTGACTGTGAAGTAAAATTAGATTTAGGTACAATAAAGGTACAATAAATATAAGTACAGTTGCCCACAATTCCTACAATGGTGAGGTTATTCCATTTGCAGCGGAAGTAAAATATTTGGGGATTATCCTAGATAAGAAACTTACTTGGAACGCTCACTTGGAAAAAGTTATCCATAAGGCCAGACTATCTTTGTGGACATGTCGCAGGATCTGTGGAAAATCTTGGGGCTTGGGACCCAAACAAATCTATTGGATATATGTGATGATTGTTAGACCAATGATAACATATGGAGCTATTGCCTGGTGGCCAAAAGCTTTACAGCGAACGGCCCAAGCAAAGCTCTCTGGTTTACAGAGACAGGCTTGTCTGGCAATCACTGGTGCAATCAGCTCCACACCGTCAGCAGCCATGGAAATTCTTCTGGACCTACCTCCTCTCCATATATTTTTGGAAAGAGAGGCTAGATGGACAGCATACAGAATTGTACATATTTCTAAATGCACAATACTAGCAGAATACTAGCGGACAGTGAAAGTCACAGTATTCTGGGAATGAC